>QNUK01001269.1:0-5000 GCA_013621035.1 Clarias magur | reverse complement strand
CAGAGTAACAACCATGGACACAAAACCTACCAAGGTACCAAACTCACACCTAAAAATTACTTTTACTCTCTTCATTTATTTCTTTGGTTCTTTGTTTTTCGTTTATTGTGTGTGTGTGTGTTTGTGGAGGGGTTTCACGATTTTTTCCTTAATTCAGCCAGAGCAACAACTAACAACCAGAGAGGACAAAGACTATCACATGTTTTCTTCACATGAGTCACATGACCTCAACTGAATAGAAAAAATATGAAAATATGTAATATTCAATAATGATATGCAATAAATATGAGTTCATTCTCAGTCACCCAGTTCAACACTGTTTTCACAATAATGTGGATATAAAACTGTGTGTGTGTGTGTGTGTGTACATGTGGGTTGATGTCCAGCAGGTGGCAGCACAGCCTACAGTGGAAATAAAGAATGATGAAGAAAAGACTGTGTCTTTAATCTGGGTCAGAATCACCTGACCACACACACACACACACACACACACACACACACACACACACACACACAAAGAAGACCTACTTCTGTCTGTGTCTTCCGTGTCCTCCGTATCCTCTGTGTCCTCCGGGGGAAGTTCCACTTCTTCTTCCCCACCTCTCTCATCAACCAGTGGCTCCTGGGATGGCATGACTGGATCCTACAGCAGGAGAGAGAGACAGGGAGAGAGACGGGGAGAGAGATGGGGAGAGACGGGGAGAGAGACAGGAAAAGGCAGAGAGAGAGTGACGGGGAGAGACGGGGAGAGAAACGGGGAGAGAGACGGGGAGAGACGGGGAGAGAGACGGGGTTATAGACGGGGAGAGAGACGGGGAGCGAGATGGGGGTATAGACGGGGAGAGAGACGGGGAGAGACGGGGAGAGAGACGGGGAGAGAGACGGGGGTATAGACGGGGAGAGAGACGGGGAGAGAGACGGGGAGAGAGACAGGGAGAGAGAAGGGGGAGAGACGGGAAGAGACGGGGAGAGAGACGGGGGTATAGACGGGGAGAGAGACGGGGAGAGAGACGGGGGTATAGACGGGGAGAGAGACGGAGAGAGACGGGGAGAGAGACGGGGAGAGAGACGGGGAGAGAGACGGGGAGAGACGGGGAGAGAGACCATTGAGATAATTTAACTGATTATGCTTTAAACCCTTGTGTTCGGGGAGAGACGGGGAGAGAGACCATTGAGATAATTTAACTGATTATGCTTTAAACCCTTGTGTTTAAACAAACCAAAAAAATAAATAACTTTAAAACAATCTTTCTCTCACAGACTCATCTTCAGAACCCAAACACAGAACCACCAGTGTGTGTGTGTGTGTATGTGTGTGTGTGTGTGTGTTAGCTAAACCTTACTGAGACAAGATAGTGCTCTTAAAAGAGCACACTTTCCCTTCAAACCTGTGTGTGTGTGTGCGTGCATGTAAGTATGCGCATTACATGACTGGATGTATTGCGTGTGTATAATGTGTGTGTAGTGCATGAATAGTGTGTGTGTATATTGTTTATGTATAGTGTATGTATACGGTGTGTACTGTGTGTGTGTGTGTGTGTGTGTGTGTTACTCACCATATGCCTATGACAGGTCAGAGGGACGAGTTTATAACAGCGCTTATGAACCAGCAGGCGGCAGTTTATACACTTGTAGCCCTGACTCCCCAGACCCCATATCCTTTCACTGCAATGTCCACAGTGGGCTTTCTGTCTCTCACACACACACACACACAATAGTTAGTGATTTTACACACATATTAATACTCAGAATCATCACGTTTATCAGTGTGTGTGTGTGTGTGTGTGTGTGTGTGCGTGCGGACCAGCAGTGTGAGCTCACACTAATAATCTAACAAACACACTCGTCTCTCGGCTCTGTTACACACCGCTACAGTTCTCACACACACACACACACACGTTACTGTAACAGGGTGATGTCATGTTGTTATATTTTAAGGCTAAAAAAAAAAAGATAAAACACAAAGTAGGCGTGGCTTCGGTCTGCTGAGAAAACAACAAGAGGAAGAGTCCTGCTCTGACCTGAGATCAGTATGACAGAGCGTGAGTGTGATGGACGACCTGAGACCTGTTAGATCAGGAGCGGAGTGAACTGACCTGAGGTCAGTGTGTGACAGTGTGTTGATCCTCACCCTGTTAAAGCGCTTGGCCTGGAACAGGTGGCCGTTGACTCGGTACAGTTTCCTCCATCGTCGAGCTCCGCGGCGATAAATCGACTCTGCAACAGACGCGAGACGCTTAGAGACGAGCAGCATGGAGACGCCGTCCTGTGTGTAGACCGACCTGTCTACACACACACACACACACCTCTCTCTCTTTTATCCCTCCTTCCCTTGCAGTGTGTGTGTACAGTGTGTGTAGTAAAAACCTGTCTGTCTGTTTGTCTCCACCTCTCTTGCTACATACAGAGTAGTATAACATAGTGTGTGTGTGTGTACAGTGTGTGTGTGTGTGTGTGTTTGAGAGAGAAAGAACGAGAGAGAGCAAGTAACTAAACTTGGTTCCACACACTCGGGGGAGAGAACGTCAGTGTCCCGGTTCTGCACACAGGTGGAACATTAGCACAGAGTTCAAACTGTAACCAGGACAATGCGCACGCACACACACACACACACACACACACACACACACACACACACACACACATCTTTAAAGCAGTTAAAAGGAAACACAACCTCTAAAACCAGTGTTATTATGTTGTTGTGCTGTGTGTTACAGTCCATTGCAGTGTAACACTGCAGTTTATAGTTTCTGTTTCACAGAGTGACACCAAACAAACAGAGTGACACCAAACAAACACAGAGTGACACCAAACAAACACAGAGTGACACCAAACAAACAGAGTGACACCAAACAAACACAGAGTGACACCAAACAAACACAGAGTGACACCAAACAAACACAGAGTGACACAAAATAAACACAGAGTGACACTAAACAAACAGAGTGACACCAAACAAACACAGAGTGACACCAAACAAACACAGAGTGACACCAAACAAACACAGAGTGACACTAAATAAACACAGAATGACACTAAATAAACACAGAATGACACCAAACAAACACAGAGTGACACTAAACAAACACAGAGTGACACTAAACAAACACAGAGTGACACTAAACAAACACAGAGTGACACCAAACAAACACAGAGTGACACCAAACAAACACAGAGTGACACCAAACAAACACAGAGTGACACCAAACAAACACAGAGTGACACAAAATAAACACAGAGTGACACTAAACAAACACAGAGTGACACTAAATAAACACAGAGTGACACTAAACACAGAGTGACACCAAACAAACACAGAGTGACACTAAATAAACACAGAGTGACACCAAACAAACAGAGTGACACCAAACAAACACAGAGTGACACCAAACAAACACAGAGTGACACTAAACAAACACAGAGTGACACCAAACAAACACAGAGTGACACCAAACGAACATAGAGTGACACCAAACGAACACAGAGTGGCACCAAACAAACACAGAGTGACACTAAACAAACACAGAGTGACACTAAACAAACACAGAGTGACACTAAACAAACACAGAGTGACACTAAACAAACACAGAGTGACACTAAACAAACACAGAGTGACACCAAACAAACACAGAGTGACACCAAACGAACATAGAGTGACACCAAACGAACACAGAGTGGCACCAAACGAACATAGAGTGACACCAAACGAACACAGAGTGGCACCAAACGAACACAGAGTGACACAAAACGAACACAGAGTGACACTAAACAAACACAGAGTGACACTAAACAAACACAGAGTGACACCAAACAAACACAGAGTGACACCAAACAAACACAGAGTGACACTAAACAAACACAGAATGACACCAAACAAACACAGAGTGACACTAAACAAACACAGAGTGACACCAAACGAACATAGAGTGACACCAAACAAACACAGAGTGACACCAAACAAACACAGAGTGACACCAAACAAACATAGAGTGACACCAAACAAACACAGAGTGGCACCAAACAAACACAGAGTGACACAAAACGAACACAGAGTGACACTAAACAAACACAGAGTGACACTAAACAAACACAGAGTGACACCAAACAAACACAGAGTGACACCAAACAAACACAGAGTGACACTAAACAAACACAGAATGACACCAAACAAACACAGAGTGACACTAAACAAACACAGAGTGACACCAAACGAACATAGAGTGACACCAAACAAACACAGAAGTGACACAAACGGAGCAGCAGAGTGACACCATGAACACAGAGTGGCACAAGCGAACATAAGTGACACAAAGCGAACACAAATTAGCACCGGCTTGAACACAGGAGTGGCCTGGCTTCGAGCACAGGTGACACTAAACAAACACAGGTGACATAAACAAACACAGGTGACATGACAAACACAGGTGACGCAGAACAAACTACAGGTGACACTAAACAAACACAGAATGACACCAAACAAACACAGAGTGACACTAAACAAACACAGAGTGACACCAAACGAACATAGAGTGACACCAAACAAACACAGAGTGACACCAAACAAACACAGAGTGACACCAAACAAACATAGAGTGACACCAAACAAACACAGAGTGGCACCAAACAAACACAGAGTGACACAAAACGAACACAGAGTGACACTAAACAAACACAGAGTGACACTAAACAAACACAGAGTGACACCAAACAAACACAGAGTGACACCAAACAAACACAGAGTGACACCAAACAAACACAGAGTGACACTAAATAAACACAGAATGACACTAAATAAACACAGAATGACACCAAACAAACACAGAGTGACACTAAACAAACACAGAGTGACACTAAACAAACACAGAGTGACACTAAACAAACACAGAGTGACACTAAACAAACACAGAGTGACACTAAACAAACACAGAGTGACACCAAACAAACACAGAGTGACACCAAACGAACATAGAGTGACACCAAACGAACACAGAGTGGCACCA
>QNUK01001268.1:70000-86735 GCA_013621035.1 Clarias magur | reverse complement strand
TGTGTGTGTGTGTCTTAGAATGACAAAAAAAAACTCCACCCTGTTATTACACAGATAAGACTGTAAGCCTCCTAGTGACACCAAAATAATTTGTCTGTCTGCTTCAAAAATGAAGAGTTACTGTTCAATTACAAGTGACACTGACAGTTTGATACACTTGGTTTATTACAAGAGCTGTAAAAGATGACGAATAAACAGAGAGAGAGAGAGAGAGACTCGCATGAACACCCTTGACTATTTCAGATATTTCACGAGCTGACTCTCGATTTTGTCATTAATACACCATGAATAGTCCGTTTTCTGAATACAAACCAGAGTAAAAGTAATTAGTTTGTTACGGCTGTAATTCACTGAGGTTTACTTGCATGCTTCGCTTAATTAGATGGATTAAAAGTTTAAAGCATCTGGAGGTTGTGTTGGGCTATAAACATGCTTGTAAATGTCTGATTCATTGGTCAGAAATCAGCAATGAGAAGAAAGAAAAAAAAAACCTTTTAACATCTTCACTAAGAAAAAAGCAATTGATTTTTTTTTTTCTTGCTCTTTTGTATTTTTGTTTTATATTATAGACCTCTTCCAAACGGTTGAGATGATGCTCAAGGTAGAAGTATCGATACTTTTGCGGACGCACACACGCATGCACACACATACACAAAAGAAAAAGAAAAAAAAAGCAACAGTTCACATGAGGTACTAACGTTTTGTGTGGTGGTGCCTTAGCACACATGTTTTTGGGCGTTAGCTCCATTTCATTTCTCTATGAAGCAATGAGTAATGGGCAAAGTCCAAAACAATCACCATGCAGGATGTAGTGGAATAAAATTCAAGAGTATCCACTAATAAAACTACTCAAATATGTACGTAAATACAGTAACAAAGGAAATGCATGTGTTACCTTCTACCTCTAGACACATGGTTTAAAGGTACAGTGACATACAGTGGATTCGTTTTTTTTTTTTTTTTTTAATAGCATACCTCAACCATTTGGTAGATGTGGCCTATTCAGGTCAAGTACAGTAATATTGACTTAAAATGTGCTTTAGCAAATGGGTAAGCAAAACTTCAAAGGGTTAAACTAACCATTCCAAAAGAAAATGAGTTTTCGCCACCAATCCAGTGCTGGTTGTCATTTTCCTCGTCCAGATTTCTAGGACACACAGCATTCCTGCAGCGCTACTAGCTAGCTTTGTCCTTTGGACGTAAGATGAAACATCTTTTACGTTTAATTTGGATTCGAATAGATTCCTCCTGCAGAAACAGGAGGAGGCCAGAGTTATGTTTAATTACATTCCATTTATTTTTATTAAAAGACAAAAAGCTATCAATGCCAGTGATCCTCGTGACCCAGGCGTGTCAAATCTGAGTTCGACAAGATCCTGTTGCAGAAAAATCCAGAACAAATGAAGTACAGATTCAAGGCTGACAGATATAATGCTTTGATCTCTTGATCCGTGGTAATATTGTTACATTGTAACCATATACATGGTTCAGTGTAAAAAAAAAAAGTAAAAAAAAAAAAAAAAAGTGCAGATTAAGAAAATATAAATAGTTTTTTTTTTATCAAGTGCAGGGGAGGAAATGAAAAAAAAAATAATTTAGCAAGGATTTCAGTGTTTTAATAAAAAAGAACACTAAGCAAACTTATTTATTTATATGAAATACTTTTATATTATGTCTTGTTTATATCTAAGAACAGTAGAGATTATCATTTAATGTAAATGTTATGCCTAATTTGTGCATTCATTTAAAATGAACAAGAATGAAGCGAAAGAAGAAAAACATTAAAATAAAATGTTTGTTGGGTTCATTGCCTCCCTTTGGTGCTATGCTAATCAGCTAACGAGGTGCTGATGTTTAACGTTCATCTACATGGCTGCATGACTCACTGGCGTTACAGAGGGTAAATAACAATTACTCCGATGCTGCCCTTGTTAATTCAGCACTTTGGGAGAAAAAAATTGCAGCGATTTAATACGACGCGCAAATTAATCAGAGCTGCGGGGAAATATTGCTCGCTCGCTCGCTCGCTCGCATCAATACGGCTGAAAGAAACGCTTCGTCTTCTCTATCCGTCTCTTCTCTAACACAACCGGTGTCACGTTTCCCACCTGGACGTCAAATTTATTTATTTATGAATTATTCATTGCGCTTCCTCATGTTACAGGAAACTTATTGATATGCTTCTAAATCTGCGCCGCACTCAGAGCTGCCAGGGTTTTGACCTTTAGTGTTGATCCGTCGCTGTTTATCATATCCGCATGTGAGCTGAGCCGCTCGGATCACCCAAGTGTGACATAACGCTGTGTCTTAAACCGTACTGTGTATCTAACTCATGCGTCAATCTACATCTCGTCATCATGCTGGGTTTTAGTCATCGCTAATGTGATAACTTACTCTAAAGAAAGTTTTTTAAAAAATGAACAGAAATGGTAAAAAAAAATAATAATAAATTTTAAAAAGCATATTTCCTCAAAATATCTCTCACTAAATGTTGGAAAAATTTAGATTTCAGGGAAAAAATCAAGACCTACATTTAATAAATAATGTCTGCAGCATAGCATCTGAAGAGTAATGCAGTATATGGTGACATCCGTAGCGGCAGCATTGACTGAAGGCTCTACGTTCATCTTCTCCAGTCTTTTGTTATGTTGTTATGTAAAATCTTAACTTGGGTCTTTAACCCCTGACCTTCTGACCAGGAACACAGGAACACCAGGAACACAGGAACACCAGGAACACAGGAACACCAGGAACACAGGAACACCAGGAACACAGGAACACCAGGTCTTCACCACCAGGTCTTCACTGATTAATCAGGTTTTATTATATTTGTGTTAATCAGTCAAACATTTCACCACTTCCTGTTTACAAGAAAAATACAAAAAAATTCATCAAAATACATTGATGGATCATGCAGACCCTTAACGCCCCACCCCCTCCACCCCGACTTTAGCTACAGCCATTCAGTTCTTTTGTAGTTCCTATAGTCCCATAGCTGTCTGTACTAAATTTGACCTCTGTATGATCCCCTGCATGCCAGGCAGCCTGAACTACTGTAAGTGACTATTGTTAAGGCTTTACACAAACCTAGAGAAAACTTTTGTCCTCCTCTGTCCTCCTCCTCCTCGTCCTCCTCGTCCTCCTCTCTTCAATTCTCGACAGTCAAAATTTGCAGATCTTCATTTCCGCTCTTGGTGACTGGAGGATTAGGAGATATCCGCCGACCTACTTATCATTCATACGGGATCCGTCCACACAGCGTGGGGTGATTTAACTTCTTCACCTTACAGTCTCATAGCTGAGGTCCTTCAGGGGTCAGTACTCGGTCCACTCTTGTTCTCGCTGTATACTAAGTCCCTGGGTTTAATGATCATATAGCATTTGTTATTCTATCAATTGTGTGTTAATGACACACAGCTTCATTTCACTCTGTCCTCTAGTTACACTGAAAGACATTTCTGGGCGGATGAAAATCAAACATCTGGAGCTAAGGCTTGAGGACCCACACCAGTGCGGAACTCATTTCTTTGCTGGAACTGTCAATCATGAACAGGAAATTATTTCTCAGTCTAGGAGACTTTGTGTGTAACTACAGAAATCTGAAACTAAGAGAAAATATATATTTTTAAATTTATTCAGAATCTTTTGAGAGCTAAGTTGTGCAGTGTGTCTTCAGTAGAATCAATTCAGAGTTCAGTAAATAACTTCATATTCATGTTACAGTCTTAAAAACATTTAAATAATTGATAAAAGATCTATAAAAAATTCAACAAAATGAAATGGAAACTCGGTTATTAACCTTTTCTTCTATAAAAACGTATCACTTTGGGAGAATGATTGCGGTACAGTGCGTGGGCATCATTTCATATGAAGACATCATTATGATTTCGATTTTTATTTTATTTTATTTTTTTACTTTTTACTTTTGGATCTCCCTGTGGGATTAATAAAGTGGTTGAACTCTGTTATGTTTTGCTCTAATGAATAATCAATATTAATTTATTACATTTTAAAAGACAGCAGACGTGTTTGAAGTGTTAATTAGGTTAATTATGCAGGAGTGTATTGAGGAAACTAGACCAGGTATTATCAACATTAAATAAGTGTAATAATAATAAATAATAATAATAATAATAATAATAATAATAATGTCATGCTGAAATTTTCAAAGGAAGTACAATTTCACATTTTTCTAAATTCAGGAAGATACGGTTTTTTTTGTTTGTTTGTTTGTTTTTTAGGTTTATTGATTAATACTTTTGCCAAAACCGAAATATTTCTATGTTTCACATATTATCATTGGCCAAAGAGCAAAAATAAACTATGTGACAAAACTAACCTAGGTGACATGCAAAGTGAAGAAAATGCTTGATGTCATTGACATCATCATCAACCCCAGGAGTTTAATACTGAGTATATAACGTATGACACATATTTGGTTCATTCCTTGCTTTTAATATAATAAAAAATATTAGATAAACCAGACTAGATATTTTCACATGTAATTTTTTTAAATAGGGAAAATGTACATTTTTTTTTTTTTTTTTTTGCAAAATATAACATACTGCACATATTGCCATATACAGTACTGTATAACTTTAATAAAACCTCCTGTGCATGATTGCCATTTCTGCGTAAACACACACACACACACAGTCATGTTGTACACCTGGTGATTGTCTATGTAACTGCACTTCCAGTCTGTTCCTTTAAATGAGCTCTGTGCTCCATCTTCTCTTGGTACATCGCGTACCGTCACAAGTAAAAATGAAAGACGGCTTCAATCTGGGGACGTCACAGGACACGCTGCATGTCCACGGAGGCCAATCCAAGACACCGGGAACGGCCGGTTTAACCGTCCACTGTGTAGGAAGACTTTTGAGACACCCTATAGTCAACCTGATTAAGAGAATCTCTAAGGGCATTAAACTGCTTTATGTCGTTTGCTCACTCTTCTTAAAGCTGTGTTCGGTATAAAAAAATTTATTCCGGCTTTCTGATGCCGTTTATAGCCTTGAAACAAAGCAATATCTGTTTTTATTATTGTTTAACTGCAGGAAATTGATTTATGTCAAGAGCTTAATGCAAATAAAAGTGCGCACAGTGGTGTGTCTTATGCGTATGCTGGCAAGAAATGGCTTTAATGTGTTTACTGATTATCCTGGCCAATGGGAGCGCATACAGTATATACTGTACAGCGTCTAAAAATAAAAATGGAAGTAAAAGCAAGTAAGAAATTTCCAGCTATGTCTTTCTTTTTAAATTGCTTCCTTCAGGCAAGAAAATCTCATATACTGTACGTAGAACAGCTCGGTTTCGTAACCGCACTTACCCATCTGCTTTCAGGCTCCTTCACTCCTCATAACTGCATCAGGATTTAAATGTATTCATGCATCCGTCATTTGCATAAATGCATATTTATTTATGGATCCAATCGTATTTAAATATTTCATTTGTTTACTGCAATTTTACTGTGACATCTTTTTGGAATTTTTCTTATGGTGAGCTTCATCCAGCCTGTTATAGAATTTTTTTTTTTTTTTTTTTGACGGTTCTTAGTTGCCCTTGTATGTAGCACGCATCTTGTATGTAATCACCTGCAAATAGCAAATCTCTTAGCCTTAGCTACGGAATAGTATGATGTGCGTAAACTTTTGATGTAATCACCTACAACTTGGCTATCAGACCCCTTCTCTGATTTCTCACCTGGATCAGCCACCAGGATCCCCATGTTTGAGAAGCTGTATCTATTCCATCCATCCATCCATCTAGAAACCTCTGTAGTCTAACTAGGGGCCGAGAAGGCCGATGGTGATTAACATTGTATTTATTCCCATCTTTACAAGAGTGATAGGACCGCCAGGCAACATTCACATTCACCACACTACGTGCAATTTGGGAACGCCTACTGTCCGGATCTGCAGGTCTTTGGGCCGAGGGAGGAAACCGGGGGACCCGGAGGAAACCCGCCAGGCACGGGGAGAACATGCAAAGTCCATGCGCACAGAGACGGGACTCAAACCCAGACCCCGGCGGCGCAAGGCGACAGCGCTAACCACTACACCACCGTGCCGCCTTTGGGAGGAACAGTCTCTGGAAAAAAAAAAGATTTCCAACCCGTTAGAAATCAGAATCTTCAAATGTAATTACAGACTAAAATACTGACCTCATAGCCTCGTACAGTTGGTTAACCAAATTGCTGTGTGTGTGTGTGTGTGTGTGTATATGTGTGTGTTCTCTGCGATGGATTGGCCTTAAGTGTCCCGGGACAGGCTCCTGGCCCCCCGCGACCCTGAATACAGGATTAAGCTCTATGATGAGTGAGGGTTTCTCTGATAAACGTCCTGATGATCTCCCTCGGCCTTCATACGGTATGTTCTCAGACTCATAGCGGTTCAGGTTTTTTTGCTCAGTTCATGCTGAAATGTCCATGTGGTGCTTGTCCCTGTGCTTCAACCCGAGGCTCTGTGTCAATCACAAACACGACTCTGGCTGAACACTTACTTTCTTTTCATTTCCACTGAATTTGAAAATAATCTTCCAGAACCTCCAGAACATGATGAATCATTCCAATGCACCTTAATTTTTCCTCTCCTGTCTCGGCCTACCCGTGCCTTCCGGTGTGAAGAGCCATTTTGGGCTCAATTATTGGTTTTTGTTTCTCACCTTCTCTTATCCAGCGCTGCGCTGACAGCCGTAGCCGCGGGCCGGGTTCTTGCTGTGTGCGCTCTAATAGACCTGATTTTTGACTTTGGGCTGATGGGATCGGAAGATTGATCGCTTCGTCCACCACATGGTGTGGCACAGAGATAGAGTGTGTTACCGTGGAGGCGTGTGAGAAACGTAAGCCTAGACACACACACACACACACACACACACAGAAAAACACATGAAATGTCAAAAAGATTCGGCAAGACGATATAGAAATAAGTGACTCCTGAGAACCTTATAATATTGGACATGAATTACAAGGTTGTCAGGATTATTGGAGCTTCATGATGAGGCGAGTAAAAATAGCACATTTACAAAGATGAGAGAGGTGGTGTGTAATGAGACGAGGCCGCATCACGGAGGTATCACTTTTTTATGCTTCTCCTTTTCAACGTCGCCCCGTTATAATACCTGAGAATGATACTGATACAGACTCGCTGAATCACGGATCACTCAGAGATCAGCTGCTAATGAGCTCCAGCAGTCCGCCGCACGCTCGCACATGAAGCCCACGTTAAAGATATCGTCAACACGGTAACCTGAGCGCAGCACTGAAGCAGCGAGCGACTCTGTCCAGCAGCTCCAACACACACACTGAAAGAAAAACATAAAAAAAACTTTAGATGATTATTAATTCGTTGTCTTATATAATACAATAGCATAATGTTGTATTTTTTTTGCAGAGAAGTAAATAGCAATTCACGTAAAATATTGTGCATTGTGAAATGCACAATGTTGGAATAAAGCTTTATTAAATGTTTATTTAGGCTTATGTGAATGGTCATAAAAGTGTCACTTTTGTTTATATTTTTTAAATCAACCTGACATTAAATTAACATTCTGGAATAAACCATTCGGATAAAACACAGATAAAAAATTTTGTTATACATATTATACAGAAAATGTGTGTGGCCAAAAAAGCTACAGTGGAACCTTGGATTACGAGCATGATTCGTTCCGAAAGTGGGCTCCTATTCCAAAACACTCGTAAACCAAATCGGATTTTCCCATAAGAAATAATGAAAACTCTAATCATTCATTCCACAGCCAAAAAAAAAAAAACATAAAAATAATTAATACAATATATAAAGTAAAAATAAAACAAATTAACCTGCACTTAAAAAAAGTAAATAAAAAAAAAAGTACAAATAAATCCAGACAGATAAGTGTTTCCGTTTTTGCACGAAGGCACTGTGTATTTGTTTGTGTGTGTGTGTGTGTGTGTGTGTGTGTGTGTGTGTGTGTGTGTGGAGTTAGTCCCTTCCCTCGCCTCGTCTTACACAGTAAAACTCCTCCTCCCTCCCCCCACCTCGCTTTTTAAGTTCCACAAGAAACACACACACAACGGAAACACTGTTTTAACGGGGAAAAAAGAAATCTCTCTAACGACCCTCATGTGAGCGCAGACTAACGGAATCACTGCTGTTTTTTAAAGTTTAAAAAAAAATGAACCTGCACTTTATCTTTGAAAAGAATCGCGACAGAGCAGAGTTTTCTGTGTAAAGCAGAGAGTGTGTGTGAAGCCGAGGAGGTGAGCGAGAGAGTGTGTGTGTGCATGTGTCAGTGTCAAATTACGTGCACACACATAGGAGACATGATGATGAAACAGAGACGGAGATGTTGATTATACCAGTAAGAGACGAGCACTAAGACCCAGCAGGGGAGATGATTACCCACAATTCCGTAGCGCAAGACAGAGAAAAATCATTGGCTCAGTTGTGATCAGTGTCAAAACAAGAGCGCATGCCTGATAAATGATATTCAGCACTCGTAAACCAAGACTTGCTCGTTTTTCAAGTCAAAATGTATTAAAAATCTTTGCTCGTCTTGCGGAACACCTCCACGGGAACACACACCATGTGGTGGACAAAGCGATCAATCTTCCGATCCCATCAGGATTTTCTTTTCCACAAAATCTGTAGTGTCCGTAACCATGTTAAATTCATGTTGCAATATCTTAACAATTTAGTATTTTATATTAATACACTTTTTCAGGTTTATGTCTTTCTATGTGAAATCTAAATTGGCCGAGTTTCATCTGAATGACAATTAAGAAAATGGGAAGATGTTTTTTTTTCTTTTATCATAATCATTGTGATTTTAATAGCTTTTTTTTTTTTTTTTTTGTTAAATTGCCAGAAGATAAGGACAAGAAAAGCTGATGACGTCTAACATCTAAAGACCAGACCATCTTATTTTGGTTTGGCCTTGTAGACCATGATCTTTGATCTTTTACAACCCCTAAGTGAGACACACTGTTACACTTTTAAACTTCCCACCAAGGTTCACATAGCCACACCCACAGCATCTCTTGAATTAGCTCTTTCAACGATATATTTATGTTTCATACATTGGATGTCTGTCCATCTGTCAGTCTGTCTGTCCATCTATCTCTATGTCTGTCCGTCTGTCCAGCCAGAATTTGTTAAAGCATCATACAAAACTGTCTCGACAGCGTTTAATGAACTTTTGCAGTCCTTTTGCATCTCTGCCTGAAGTTTAACCTTCACCATAAGCGAATTCAAAATGTTGAGTAAAAGTGACGTTATGAGCAGTTATGTCTTGGATTATGTCACAGCATCTAGCGTTTTTTTTTTTTTTTTTTTTGATGGTTCGAGCGCACCTTCACTACAGCTTTGTTCCTCACCACAGAGACCGGCGTGACAGATGGCGTGACGCTGACAGAGCAGAAAACTCATCGTGTGGTGCAGAGACGCGTGCGGGAGACGCTGAGTGGACACCCTGAGTCACCTCGTCTCCGTCTGTCAGCATGCGTACGACCACAACATCGGCACGGCCTGGTTCAGATGCAGAAATGACACGGGAAACATAAATACACGCTGCCTGCACTGTAGGGAACATCAAGGAAAGTTCAAGCGCTTTCATTCTTATTCTTCTGTATCACACATGCGGCTCCGCGATAAATTACTGAACACAGGCGGGTAAATCTCTCTGTGCAGCAAAGATGAACAAACCTTAAAGCCTTGAATGTAGAAAGACTTCATTTATATATCAGGAAGGGAAACCAGGAGGACATGAACGCGGCTGTGATGGATGTGTGCTGCTTTTACATTTTAATGGATCTCACATTAATACATGGATGTAGCGGGAAATAAGTGCACACAAATGATGTTTAGCTGCGATGTCTAAAAAACTAAAGTTTTGTAAAGAAAAAGAACGTTAAAGTAATAATAATAATAATAATAATCAATCATTAAATAAGAAATGTATTAAATTTCCTTACGTTTGCATTTTAATTAAAGGAAGTGCTGTCTGTGACTTCTCACAAATAAAACTGCATCCATTTACATTTCATCTGATAGAAAAAAAAAAATACATAAACAAACAAACAACTAACTAACTAACTAAATAAATAAATAAATAAATAAGTTGTAAAAAACCGGTAGTGTCCGTAACCATGTCAAATTCATGTTGCAATATCTTAACAATTTATCATTTTACAATCAATAGACTTTTTCATGTTTATGTCTTTTCATGTGAAATCTAAATTGGCCGAGCTTCATCTGAATGACAATTAAGAAAATGAGAAGTTTTTAATTTTTTAAAAAGTTACCGAGACTACGGACATAAAAGGGCATGTTTCTGATATAGACATGAATATGTATGCATATTTACATAAAAAAAAAAAATAAAAAAAAAGAAGCATGGAATTCTATAATCCTATCTGACAATTCACTTTTTCACCTGCTGCAGATGACAAACTGGACCAGACGGTGAACACTGACTGTCTGCACTAGAACGGTCGGAGCAGGATGTTCTTCCTGAGGAGGAGAGCGGCTTCTAACATCTGCAGAACGCTCCTGCTAATGTTTTTACCATTTGGTCACGTGTACTGGTCTAGAGCGAGGGTTTGGTCGGTTGCTTTTGCAGCTGGACTCTCATTAACTACACAAACACTGTCCGTCATGGCCAACCCGCACCGAGCGGAAGCGTGTGTTCAGTGGAAGACTTCTGTTGCAATGCCGCACGACGGACAGGCTCAGGAAATCCTTTGTCCCTGGAGCCATTCAGCTTTTCCTCACCTGTCTACAGGGGCTCGGGGACGTGCACCGGGACATCTAGGCCTAAGGCTTTTCGGCTTCATCCTGTATATCACGGTGCTACTCACATAACTCACTCATCTTTTAGCTCCAGGGTCTGCTCACTACTCTCAGGACTCCACATTGTTGCTATTGCTAACTGGGGGTTTAGCGGAACAACTGTTTAAAGCTTCTATAAATGGAAAGACGTTCCGGCTGAGGAGATGACCGGTGAGAGCTTCGGTTATACAAATTATATATAGGTAGTCCTCGACTTACAGACATTCAAAGCGTATAAGACTTAAGAACAAATCTGACTTACGAACATGCTCTAGGAACAGACGACTCGTATACTCGTCTTTTTTCCGTGCATAAGTGGATCGTTATTTCTACAATCCTACAACTTGCTCTTAATTTGGAATAAATTATAAGAAAATTCAGCATACGTAAAATTTAATTCAGCCATATGTTCAGTAATCTGGTAATCCACTTAATCTAATGGATTAACTCCTGCAGAAAATACAACAGACCAATTTACAGTGCGTTATAACACATCATAATCATTTATTCCACAATGCTGCTAAATTCTCCATTTAGCTACTGTACATTTACATTTAGGCGTTTGGCAGACGCCCGTATCCAGAGCGACTTACATTTTTATATCATTATACATCTGAGCTCAAGGGCCGAATAGTGGCAACTTGGTGGTTCTGGGGTTTGAACCTGGGACCTGCAGTTCTGATTGGTCAGAAAGTGTTATAGGATAGAGAGAGAGGTTTTAAAGGAACAACTGTTTATAGCTGCTATAAGTGAAACCAAACACTTATAACATGAAATGTAGCTAAGATATGGATAAAAATGGTGGCATAGCACGGCTTAATAAAGAACTATAATAAATTGTTGTTGATAAATAGGGATTTTTTTTTTTCTTAATTCTTCTCTCTGACAAAGGACGGGACAGACACGCCCTACATAAGAGGACGATTCCGCCAGACTTTCTTCAGTTCAGTTCTCCATGACACCCAAATTTGTTCCTCGCTTGATACAAGAATTTTTTTTTCTTTTTCTTTTTGGCTACTTTTTATTTAGCGTCATTTTTATTCCGCTCCTCCAGAAACTGATTTGTGAGTCAGAGTCGGCATGCTCCGAAAAAAAGCACCTCATCACAGCGAGAGGAAAACATGCCGTTACGGTATCCATGGATACGGGACCACAGGAGCACCCCGGGTAAGCAGCATGAGTGTGAAGAGAACACCTCAAGCTGCTGCAGGTGCTGGAGTTTCGTTTCCAGCCGTGTGTTTGTGTGCTAATGAAACAGGAAGTCTGATCTGCGAGGATGGGAGTGGTTTTGTCTGAGCTTGATTACAACACAAGCTGATTTTACTAATTAGATCTATGGAGGATAGTGTCTTTCACATCCTCAAGAAATGACACATTTGGTCGTTTTCTTTCATGCATCTGCAATTTGGGGTGTTTCTACCCAGGTGTAAGGAAAAAGCGAGGGGGGGACGGAGCCAATGCGAATGAGTAATTTAGTAGCGCCTGGAGGAAGAGTTATTATAGACTGATGGTCATTTTGGAGACATGTACGGTACGGTGGATGCTCGTAAGAGTTGTGTTTGTACAATTGATTGTTAATTTAGTAACAATCTAAATATATAGCTATAGAAACAAAGGTTTTCTATAACGAGAAATGTCTTAATGGAAGGAGTCTCGAGTGTCAGAGCGTTGTAACAGTCATATGTAGAAGATGTAGATCTTCCGGATAGTCCACGCCAGGGGTGGTCAACCACTGCTGAGTAGCTGGATCAGGTCTGTTCAGTCAGTCAAAATAAACTGGAGGATATAATCTGGAGTGAGGGAAGTGAATTGGTATATTCCAGCTTCTGATTTACTGAACACACCTGATCCAGGTACTCAGCACTGAGTAGTGCCCAGGATAACCAGGAGACATGCTCTCCGGGACCAGGCTCTCCGGGACCAGGCTCTCCAGGACCGGGCTCTCCGGGACCAGGACTGGCCACCTCTGGCCTACACCTTGCGCTTTCTCACTGCGTTTGTTTTTGTCAGGTTCTTTATACTGTAGATGTCTAGGGGCTCTCATGGCTCAGTGGTAGATTTCTCATATCCCGTGGAAAAGGCGTGGGTTTGATTCCAACCTAATGTGGCAAACTTACTGTAGCCATTGGAGTCACAGGCTACACTACTCTAGCACTCGTCACAAGCCCAGGGACAAACATTGGAGCCCACATACAAACCAGTGCCAAACCGAATCTGCAGTTTGACTGAAGCACCTGGAAGAAGAAGAAGAAGAACAACCTCCACTCTAGAACTCCTTCCTACTCAGACTGAATATTAAAGATTTAAGAGTGTGTAATATCTGTAGTTTTTACTTTATGCATGATTCAGACTTCTCCTTGACTTCTTCATTTGATTACTTTCATACCCTGGTGTACAGTACAGTATGTCTATTCACTTTCCTCGTCGTCATACTGTGTTTGTCACCACCTCCTCCATGTCACCTCAACTAAACACAGAAAACTAAACGTGTGGAAGCATACAGTACTGTGAATCATGCTCCCGTCCCTCCCTTATCAAACATGCCGTCCTGTACCGAACAACATAAAGCGGCTTATTATATCTTAATCCTCGTCAATCTGGAAGACAAGACAGCGCATATTTTTACATACATTTTTATCCTGCAAAGAGAAAATAAACATTGGCAGTTTTAAGCAGTTTAAGAAGGACTTGATGAAGAGATGACAGGAAGCACAATGTTCATCACTTTCGTTCGTTTTGGGCCCGAGGCGGGGTTCGCCCTGGATGGTCATCTTGACACCATGGACCCTGTAAAGTTCATTTTAAATAAGTGTCATATCAGTTTCAGCACTAAAGACAGGTGAAGCACGTCACCTTAAGCAACGTGGAAAAACATTAGGCACTGGATGCAAATCAGCCATACTTTTAATGTCAGCACAGGCAGCTACTGTGTGATATTAATAACAGGACGTATTCATTACGATGAAAAACTTACTGTTAATTTTGAATGCAATCTTTCAATCTCTGTGAAACTCATTAAGAAAATATTACTGTATATTACATAAAACCATGAAAAACAAAGAAAAATCTGTCATTGGTCCAGAATTCAGCAGCCATGACCCTGATCTTATCCGGTAAAATCTTTCATTGACTATAAAATATTATTAATAAAGCCTTTAAAAGCACTGAATGAATTCGTCTAATCCACCATATCGTCTTCAATTAAAGGTGCAGGCTTGTTGTTAGTACCTACAATAATGAAGACTACGCCTCAGGGGGTGGACATTTCGCCTTTTTTATACTAAGCACTCCAGCTATGGACCTATCTTCTGAATTCAAATTTTTATTCGTCACGTACACAGTCTGATATGAAGTGAAATGCTTATACGACGGCTGTTGACCTTAATATTACAAAAGAAGGTTCAAAAGAACGTTTCAGTGCAAATAAGAGAACTAGAAAATACAGGCCATAAGAATGAAAATGAAAACGAGAATAAAACAGTAGAATAAGATAGAAATATAAAGAAACCAAAGAACATGTAATCCTTCGGGCCTTCGTGGTAGAAGATCTGCTAAGAAACCACTGCTAAGGACAGGCAACAAGCAGAAGAGACGCGTTTGGGCTGAAGAACACAAGAAAGAACACAAGAAAGGAAACTCGCTGAATGAGAAGGGGTGTCCAAACTTTCGGTCTGTACTGTGTGTGTGTATGTTCTAGTCAAACGTAAAAGCGTGCAGCCCTTAGAAGCGCTTTCCTGACCGTAAAAGGGAGAACCGTCCATTGCTGGGGTGGCTGAGGTCTTTCACGTTCTTCCTGGTCTTGGTCCAGCACCGCTTGTTGTAGATCGATTGAAGGTCAGGGAGCCTGGCCCAGATGATGCCTTCAGCTGCTCTTAACCACCCTCTGTAGGGCTCGCCTGTCCTGCATGGTGCTGTTCCCGTACCAGGTTGAGAGATGTTTCCCGTCCTGAGCACCTTAGAGGGCAGTCTAAAGTCTCTCAAGCACCTGAGGTGGTAGAGACGCTGTCGGGCCTTCTTCACCACGGGGTCGATGTGGCAGGACCATGACAGGTCCTGTGTGATGTAAACGCAGAGGTAGCGGAAGCTGTCCACTCTCTTCACTGGGCTCTCGGTGATGGCGGTGGGTCTGGTACAGTAGTTCCTCTCCTGCTTAGTGCTGAAGTTCACTATTAACTCCTTTGTCCTGCTGACGTTCCGGAGGAGGTTGTTCCTCTGGCACCAGCTCTCCAGATTTCCAATCTCCTTCAGGTAGGCCGTCTCATCGTCCCTGGGTCCCGAGAATGTTAGCAAGGACAGTAGCAAGAGGAAAAAGCAGCCGGTGCCAAAATGGAATCATAAATAAAGGTTTTACCGTCTATTTATTTTAATGTCTAAATGTTTTGATATGATGATATTGTTGGAAATTGGTGCTATTGGCAATAGTTTTTTGGGTGGCTGGAACTGATTATATGCGTTTACATTATTTCCAATGGAACAATGTGTTTTGCAATACGAAATTTCGCCTTAAGAACTCACCTTTGCACGCAAACAATGCAACTTGTAGCGAAAATTTATTGTACGTTCGATTTCCCAAGTAAGGAAAAAGATTAAATTGTCTACGTTAAGATAACACTCTTCCGTTGTCCTGTAGCGGTACGAATTTAGAGACATGTTTTGGGAATTTTTGTGTTTTGTGACGATGTACAGTAATGCTGACATACAGCATCGTTTTTCCCCCCTTCGTGCTGAAACACTGGGGGCACAAACTTTTGCATAAGGAAACTGATAATAAGGATATGATTATAGTCATGATTCCTGACTGTTCAGCCACTGTATGTCAGAGCTGTGTCATGCCGCATGCATGCCGAACTTTAAATGCCACTAGTTTAAAGGTCGAATCATGTTTTATTACTTGGTGTTGTCGGGACGCGAGTCTGTTTTTATTGAGAAGTCTGCGACTGAGTCAGCTTCGTAATTACAGTTGACATAGCCTATTTAATCCCAGTCTAATTAATATGGGCCCCGGCAGGATGTAGGATCACAGGGAGAGCGAGGCCATGGAAATGAGGCGGGGTTTTATTGAGGCACGGGGTGGTGCGGGTGGTACAGAGCTGAGGGACAATGAGAGAGTCTGTGTCTCTGGGACAAAAGAGAAGCACTTTAATACAGAATATCTACACAGACTAATGACTACGTTCGTCCTTATTCAATTTTTTTTTTTTCCTAGCGCAGCAACTTGCCAACCATTATCATTAAAAAACATATATATTAAGAAATTACAGGTTTAACTTTATATCCATTTTTAATTCAATTAAACGGGATGCCAAATATAGTTAGTTAGTTCTTGTTATTATTTACAGAATGTTATGTACTCTAACAAACATACAGTATAGCCTCGCCTTAAATACTGAAGGACAAGATAAAGCAGGACGTCATATTGTTTCAGTTTAGATTTAGTTTTCATTATTAGTTATTCATTAAATGAAACAGCTAGATATGGACGGACGGACGGACGGACGGAAGGGCAGATAGATAGATAGATAGATAGATAGACAGACAGACAGACAGACAGACAGACAGACAGATAGACAGACAGACAGACAGACAGACAGACAGATAGACAGACAGACAGACAGACAGACAGACAGATAGATAGATAGATAGATAGATAGATAGATAGATAGATAGATAGACAGACAAACATCTGAAATGACAGACAGACAGACAGACAGACAGACAGACAGATAGATAGACAGACAGACAGACAGACAGACAGACAGATAGATAGATAGATAGATAGATAGATAGATAGACAGACAAACATCTGAAATGACAGACAGACAGACAGACAGACAGACAGACAGACAGACAGACAGATAGATAGATAGATAGATAGACAGACAAACATCTGAAATGACAGACAGACAGACAGACAGACAGACAGA
>QNUK01001268.1:35000-67500 GCA_013621035.1 Clarias magur | reverse complement strand
ATGCAGGCAGCGTTTTTGCTTTCCAGAGACACAGACGTCTGCTTGACCAGCCACAGACCTAATATAATCATATGATTCCACTATACCAGGTCACAACGTTTTACACTCAACATCAGTGAGTATTTGCCTCACTGCACGTGGTCGCAGAGCAAGCCGAGTATCTCACTACCTCATTAACTAGACCATGAACTTTCAAAAGTGCTTTGTCGTTTCCATCATTGGATAGATCTTTGCATTGGGTTACTACGTTACTAACTAGGTACTAAGCATCAGTCAAACACTATCACTTAAACACTAAACACTTATCTCATTAACCACCTGGGTACCTGTCTGGTTAATAGCTAGCGAGCTGTTTTTATTTTAATTAACTAGCTGAAGACATTTCCCTTTAACTAGACAAGTAAATCTCATTAACTACCCGCTTTCAGTCTCATTTACTACATTTACTACACACCAACTACAATCTCAATAACTAGCCACCTGTTTCCCAAATTAACTAGCCACCTACCTATTTCAATTGGACTGATGTTTATTTTTTAATAAGAGCACCTACGGTATACCTCATTAACTAGACCTCTACTAATCTCATTAACCACCTGGCATGCTATTTCCTCAACAAGCCGACTATCTCCTTAACTACCTGGCAAATTAATCCATGACCTCATCTCATTAACTATCCCTTATCTATCTCATTTATTAGCTGCTACGTACTTTGTATCATTATCTTGCCAAGTACTATCTGACTAACTAGCGATCTAACTGGTCACATTAACCAGCCACCTACCTATTAATAACCAGCTGATCACCTCGCTCATTAACTAGGCAGCCACCTATTTTATAAACCATCTGTCTGCTTTTCTCGGTTACTATCCAGCCATCTCATTATCTAGCTAGTGATCCAGTGCGCTAGCACGGTTAAATTAGCGATCTCCTCATCCAGAAGTCAGAAGTAAGCAATAAAGGTGACGAGTTTTTGTAGATGGTGGAGTTTGCTGCATATAACTCGGTTTCCTGATCGGAAAGAAAAGTGGAAGGATCCAGGTGATGGTGTAACCTGTTCCTTTTGCAAAAGCTGGTTTGGGTTTAGAAGCAGAGGCAGAAAAATGGGATGAGAAATGATTCTTAGGTTAAAATATAAAATTTTTAAAAATGACATTTTTTGCGAAAGATTTACGGAAGTGAAAAGGAAAAAGGAAAACAATAACTGCTACTGTCATCTAAAGCTGATTTATGCCTCGATGTTGAAATTCGATTATTATGTAAACGTGACTATGATTGTGTCGTTTACCCGCGAATTAAACAAAACATTCCATCAATAAGAAACGTTTGACCGCTTGCTGGAATGTGGGCGGAACTGACGCTCGTCTAGCCTTGCTTTTACCTGGACGTTCCGGGAGAATTGGGATGTCTGTGATGAAGCCTCGCTGATGTTTGTCCCGGGGTCACGAAACCACAAGTTCAACCCTGCAGTCTGATGGATTAACTCTCTCCGAACACACACACACACACACACACACACAGCAAGGCCACAGCAGAGGAGGGTTTTTTTTTTCTTTCTTTCCAAACAGATTCATCCGATATTTGATACTTGAGACGGAAAACTGATTCCATTCGGCTGACGTGTGGCATAAACGGCTGCTTGAGGAAAGAAAAAACTTTTAGAAAGCTTTGAAACTTCAAGATGAAGATAAGAACCTCTTTTGTATTCAGCGTTTACTGGGCCTTTATAACACTGTAATAAAGGCTTTGTGAATATTTTATGAAACAGCACTAAAGGGTCTACACGAGGCGCAAGCTTCTTATGGCACATTTCTCTTTGTATTGTCATGAAAGAAAGAGGAAAGGCGAAGCTTCCATCGGAACTGATTGCTCTCACAGATTGTCTGCTCTGGCTGTTCTATCAGGTGTCCCAGGAATTATTATCCTACTGTACCTTCCAAAAGGCCACATTTATAAAGAATTAAAACTTATTTTGTCCCGTGTAAAGACACTTTTCATCTGCCAGTTCGATTAATCCTCTCTACTTCTTACAGTAGTCTGGGGTGGACAAATACTTTTTTGGAAGGACGTCACTCCAGTTGGAGCGATGGAGAAACTACATTTAAAAAAAATAATAATTTTAACTTAATAGGTTGTCTGTTAACTTTCCATCGCTGATAAATTCACTATTGAAGCTACATCTAAGTGTAAGAAGCTACATTACAGGCACGCAACTCTTTGGAAAGTTAAGACAAAGTAAGATAAGAAAGAGCAAGGATTAAACAAATAAACAGGGAACAGGTTTAAAGTACAGTATAGACCGAGTTTAATTTACAGCTATTTTCAGCTCCAGAACCGTATATGATTACAGGATTTAAACAAAAAAATAAAAAATAAAACATATAAATCCGTAGCAGTAGGGACATTCTTAGAGGCAGTAGAGGGTGGATTAACTTTCTGCTACATGAGCGGCAAAATGCAGAGTTCTGTTTCTATTCCAGGGCCGGTGTGAAACGGAAAGTACATAAATGCAGCCTACAAAGAAAGAAGGAAAAGAAAAGAGAACTAGGCTAAGGACTATTTTATGAGCTATGAGCTTAATTAAACCTGCTGTAATTAAAGTCGTGTGTGTGTGTGTGTGTGTGTGTGTGTGTGTGTGTGTGTGTGTGTGTGTGTGTGTGTGTGTGTGTGTGTGTGTGTGTGTGTGTGTAAGGAAACGTTATCGAATATGAATCCAAAACAAGGACAAGGAATATTACAGGCAGATTATTAAGATGAGTTTGTACAATTACACAGAAATGGTCAGACATTCACTCACTCGAGTCAGGCACGTACTTTACAGGCGTGATAATCCCTTTCATCTGATAATACAGCTTTCCTGAACAATGGAACAATATCAAATATCATTTTAGGACCATTACATTAAGAGAACTGTAATTTCTTTCTAATTATACGATAAATCTAATGCTGAGCAGATATTTGGCGAGTGTAATTAATTAATCGGGAACTTTTTATTTATTTATTTATCTATATATTTTTATACTTCCCCGATTTTCTCCCCTAATTTAGTCGTGTCCAATTCCTCCCCATCACTAGGGGGCTCCACATTAAGGCTACTACTTCCACTCAGCCGGGAGGGCCGAAGACTATCACGTGATTCCTCCGAACCACGTGACATCCACCGACCGCGAACTGCTCGCTCGAACTCCTCGCTCACACACCGTCGGGGGGGCGGAGTAACACACTCGCGGGACAGCGCTATCCGCGCCTTCCGCTTACATGAGCTCACAGACGCCCCTGATTGGCTGTGATTAATGTGGGAGCACTAAGTACCTCTCATCCCTCCCCTCTGAGAGAGCTCGGCCAATCAGCTCGCTCTAGACCTCCGGCTGTGAGAGGTTAACAGCATCACCCGGGAATCGAACTCGCCACCTCCGGATGATAGGGCGATCGGTAACACTTTACTGGAACCCTGTGTCATAAGCCTGGAATAACCTTGTCAAGAACATGTCATTAAAATTTTTTTTTTTTAAAACATCATGGATTATTTTCGAGTTTTTGAGCATTGGTCATTACAGTATATTTAAAGTACGACTTGCTCGTTGCATGCTATTTTCGGCTGTGTTTGCTAATTAGCATTTATACACCCGTTATAAATCGGATAAGTGGCATTCTACAAGTGCTGAGAGGATAAAACAGCACTGTGGCGTTTAACTACGGATGTGTGCACTCTGCAACATGAAAAATATACGCCGCTCTTCTGATGGTCACATGACAGCATCAACGATCAACGATCTTTAGAGGAAACATAATATTACGCATAATTCTGCCATAATTCAATTTGAGGTTTAAAAAAAGGGCGTAAGGGCTAGTTTATGACGTTCTCTGTCTCTTTTGTATAGTACTTAGATAGTTCTGTTCATTTATGCAGTTACTTTGTTTTGTCTACTCAGCTGCTTATTTAGCTGTCTTTAGTTAGCTAGTTAGTTTTGTTGGTTGACTCGCGAGTGATTAACATTAATGCTACCGTTAGCTTGGTTTCTTATTTTCTTTGACATAGAAGGACATTTTCTGCCTGAGCAAAATGAAGAAACAAATCATACTCCGTTGAGAATAAATGGTGTTTGAGGAACTGTTGGATAAAACTCGCGATCGTGCTGTTGTGCTGAATATTAGCACGGCTGTGATATCTTGAGGCCGCACCCTCGTACCTACGATTACATCAAAGCTCTGCTGATATTTAGTACAACAGCACAACATCGAGTGTGATATTTCTGAAATAATTAATGGCAGATGTCACAAAAATGTCCTTATTATGAAAAACAGCTCTATTTTTTTTTCTTTTTTTTTTTTTTTTAGCGACCCTATATTCTCATTGGTCAGAGGTGTTATGCTTTAAATCACAGGTTTATATTATTAATGCATGTTGTAAGGCAGCATCGTTTATATTAAAACAGTTTGTCCATTATGGCGCCCCAACAGCGTTGAATTCTACAATTGATGGAAGGAGTCTCCAGTAAAAGTGCTTCATAAAGGTTAGTGGGAAAGATGGAACTTTTTCATGGGTTCTTTGGTCGGTTGCTTCTGTTTTTGGCCTATTCATTTAACAGTAGAGAGAAAGGAAAGGCTGGTGAGGGAAGGGTCATTTATAGCTGCTATAATGCAAGCAATTCATTTTCTTTTACAGACATGCACTTCTCATGGATTAGGAGAACATACAAGCAAAGATGTACAGTAGTATTCTTTTATACATAATACATAATTCCACTCATCCTACAGCAAATGCTACCTACTGCATATCAGTTGCTGTAGGAGTTGAGGAATCTCTTCAGGATGCAATGTTCTAGGAAAATAATCAATGTCATTGGACATAAAATGCACTTGATAATGTGCCTCATCCTTACATTATGTTCATGACGAGCTTATATCAGTTACACTCACAACATTACAGTAGAAATAACACGAAAGTTGGCAAGAGCACCATAAAACAGTGGAAATACGCCGCAGGAATTCCCTTGCTCCACTGGTTTAAGACATTGTTGCAGCTCGATGCACTGGGATTTCAGACAACTTTAGATGTTCCAGCCCAGGCCTATCTGAGTCGCCAGCAGGTAGCACATGCCTATCGTGCACGTCATCATCATCATGGGGAAGCCCAACCTGCAACGAGAACATGCCATCAAGTAACAGTGCGGTGTTTCGTTTGATAATTATAGTAACGTGTAGCGTATAGGAGAGGAGCAGGTGACTGGTGGAGTGGTGGAACGTAACAGAAGCAAACCTACACTATCAGGCCAAACGTAGGTGTACCCAATGAGTTAGAAACAAACGATCGTTGTATGATGAAGCCCTGCAGCTTCTCTTCACTGGAACTAAGAGGTCCAAACCCTTATCCAGAATGAAGACATCCATGAAGACAGCTCTGCCAGGTAACAGAGTGGGTTAAACCGGAAGAGTCCTTTACAGAGCCCTGCCTGAACTCGACCCCCCCCCCCACTGAACCATCACCTTTGGGATGAACTGGACCCAGAACCGAACCCAGAACTGGACCCTCCTCAAAATCCCAACATCAGTGCCTAACATGAAAGCCTTCCCAGAAGAGGAGTGCAGTGGATTCGAACAGTGAAAGGGGAATAGATTGAGAGTGGGATGTTCAGGAACAGGAACGCGTGGGCGTGGTGCCCGGGGGTGCACAAACTTTTGCCCATGTAGGCTATGGAGGGAGTTCTCTCTTGAAGAGCGGCATCGGCATAAAGCGGTAACATGAACAGCTACTATAAGAAACTAAACCTGCTATTTATTATCGAAAGCCAGTAACTTCGGTGCTGTGCATAAGTTAGTGCCCCCCCCCCCCCACTTTTAATTCTACGAATACCGTGAAAGATTAAAAAGTATGACAGCGCATCACCCTGGTGATTATGTTGATTACAGCACACGTCCCTATGAGAGCATGTAAGCTTTAAGAGCTCAGAATCATTTCCAAAAGCGTAGTCTGTGTTTCATTAGCCTGCAGGTAAATAAATAATTAAACCCTCTGTAGATGTCAGTGACAAAGCTGTGCCTGATTGCACATTAACCCCTAACCTCGTCCTCTGGCCTTTATTCGGTTCTGACATCAGATTATTGAGCGTCAGTGAGTCAGGAGCATGGGGAGCTCAATAACACTGGTGTATAATGAAGCAGCATGAACCGCTAATCTGTGCCATGTGGCCGGTGCTTATCTGTTGAAGGCATTGTGAGAAAAATGGCCAATGGAGGTAATTCAGTAGCTAATAGAATCCCAGCACTGAATCATCACCATGTGATCGCATCATCTAAAAACTAAAAAAGATTTTTTATTTAATTAAAAATAGAAATAGATACTATGTGGTATGGTGGCTCAGGAGGTTGTGGCTCTGGATTGCTGATCAGAGGGTTGGTGGTTCGAGCCTCACCACCACCACCAGGTCGCCACTGTTCGGCCTTTGGGCAAGACACCTAAACCCTGCAAACCATACTGTCCATCCATCCCAGCCAGTACACGCAGTGCCGGTCTCAAGTCCAGTTAGGAAATGGAAGGGTTTTAACAAAATGGCCATCCGGAGTGTATGCTTCATTTATAAAACCAAGATTTAATCTTTCATGCAAAATATCAGTCGATTTTTCTTTCTTTTTTTTTAATCCATTAACTTAATCTCCCAAAGTGTTTACTTAAAACCCTTTTTGCTCTGCTTTTCGTTTGTAAGTTTAAAAGTTGAGAGATCCAGTCATTTCATTTGATCAAGTCAGCCTTGGCCATGTGGGTGACCGGATCTTCTCCCTGATGGTGTTGATGTTCATCAGGTTGTTATTTCCTAATTATAAGGTATGTTTACAAAGGTATCGGTTGTGGTCTGGTTTAACACTCGCACCATATTTTCTGCAGTTATAATGGAGAAAAGCGAACTTTCATCACATGTGTTGTACGTTTATCGTGTATGTTCGATTCAACAAAACAGCGTTGAAAACCACTTACAGTTTTTTTTTTAACTGCTGTTATTTATTTGCAACATTTTTATACTTAATGTCATGATACATAATTTAGTTATTTTTTTAAACGAAGCAGATTTTACATAATAATACTGCATGTATAAGAATGCATGGTGGCAGCTGATGGGCATTCACGGCTCATCCATGCCCACGGTCACCAAAGGTCTGATCCCACAGACAAACTGCTTTGAGGTTTACGTTTAATTTTCAAGATAGTTGACTCTGCCCCTAAATCCTCCAGATCTCAGTCCGAGTACCCACATGATGTGCTGGACAAACACGTCCGATCCATGGAAGCTCCAACCAGAAACCTACAGCGCTTAAAGGAACCACTGCTAACATCCTGATGCCAGACACCACAGCACACCCTCAGCGGTCTGGTGGAGCCACGCCCGAGAGCCCAAAGCTACCCTGGAGTCACATGGGGACCCAAAGCCTAGGTGGTTTTAATGTCATGGCTGATTGATGTATATTTGCTTCCATGACATTTGGCAGATGCCCTTATCCAGAGAGACTTACTGTACATTTTACATCTCAGCAGCTAAGGGTTATGCTGGTGCTGGGGTTGGAACCTGGGACCTTCTGATCAGTAGACCAACACCTTAACCACGAAGCTACCCCTTAGTAGATACCACATTTCACTTTTAACAAGTGTAGCCGGTATACAGGTATGTCGCAACGATAGATTAGGGACAAATTAATCAAGCTAGGTATGAATCTACAGAAATGAGAAAACTGAATTGACATGCAGTCCTGTGCAAAAGTTGACTCCCAATCCATTTCCTTATTTTTTTGCTCCAGACAGTCTTGAATTGTAATATAGTCTTGAGGCATACTGTAGTTCTCCAGGCTTCCTAAAGGACTTTTTTGTCTCTCGTTTCCACTCCAGTCCCAGAGAAGTTTCAGAGGAATGGTTTCTGTTTGTTAAGCCACACAGTGACCTATGAATCATTCGAACATTAAAAAAAAAGATCTAACTCGAGGCATGAACCAGTGAGAGACAGGTGGCGATGATCCGGCCGGTGATTAGTTCACTGCTGATACCGAATGCAAAGTGATTGGAGCAGACGAGAGGGGAAATGAGGTCGCTGCTGAGGATGTCAGACTTTAAAATGGTATCTTTAGGCACTTTGCAGCCTGTCACATTACAACACTTCGTCCCATTTCTTCCATTTACTCTACGTTATTTCGTTTTATCTCATATAAAGAAATAAGGTGGGTGGGGTCGAGATTTTTTCACAGCGCTGTGTACGGTATCAGAGCGTTTAAGGGAAATTAAGAACGTGTTAAAGACAGGCTATTGCGCTTCTACAAAGAAAATAATATTCATAACTATATTTTACATTTAGAAATCATGTTTGTGCTGCCGTGTAAAATTATATCAACATGTTTTTTGCAGCAATGTTTGAGTTTCTTGCTTGAAACTGCTTTTCCGTAAAAGGTTTTAGGAGCAGAATGTGGGTTGTAAGAAACTTTTTTTAATCCTTATTAATTACTAGTAATGTTACCTGAGTTGGGTTAAGACACTATTTTGGAAAACTAAATAAAGTTAAAAAATATACACGAGTGTACTGTAATATTAATTTTAAGAGCTAAACAGTGGCGCAATCCCGGAATCCGTCTTCATGGCAGAGAGCTTCAGAGAGCTTCAGAGAGCTTCAGAGAGCTTCAGAGAGCTTCGTGGCTCATCAGGACATTTCAGGTTCTTGAAAGGGACTTTTTCCTTCAGCGCCTTTGAAGAAGTGTGTTTAGAAGGAAGCACAACGCAGGCTTGAGGAAACATCCCTCCGTCTGATGTAGCCTGCTTTCATGCTCTCGTTAATGGCGTCTATTTTCAGACGGGCACGGCCAGCCTTTTATACGCTCGCTGGTTGATCTGTCCGTCCGCCGAGAGGGTTCACGAGCATAACCACGAGGAGGTCACGCTTTCAGTCAGCATCGCTTATTGTTCTCCTTCGTGGTGAGCGTGCGCTAATTTCCACGCAAAGGAACGTGACCGCTACTTAAGAGCCCACGTCTTAAGTAACCTGGGGTGCGTGAGTTAATCAATGACAACAGCTAGGAACTGTTAGAGCCTCAAACTCCAGAAGAGAGTCGTGACTAAACACGATACATATTACCTAAAGCTTTATTTTTAACAAAGCACTCGTCTAATGGGGTTTTTTTTTTTTTTTTTTCGTAATTTAGCTTTTTCACATTTTTTAGCTGTTTCTTTGATTGCTCCATTTATACAGGTCTAATGCTAGCGGACAGGGGGACAGTTTTACATTCGGTACAACTGATTCATCCATCGCCGTAAGAGATTTCACAAGAGAGTGCTACGCTCCAAGCTCATTAAACACCCATGACGTAGCCATGACGGAGAAAAACTGCTGTTGTTCATCATTCGCCCGAGACTCCTCAGCCTCGTGCGCCTCTTTCCATTTTACTCACTGAAATTTTCATGAGGACTGTTTTTGTTTACATCCAAGTTACCGGTATAAAGTGCAGCTGCGTGGTCTGAGAGTGAGAAACCCGCTGAATGGAGTGTAAAGTCTAAAGGGTAATGGAGTTGGTAAAAGTGCACTGCACTCCGAGATTGAAGGCGCTGGACATCAATTTCGCCGTGGCAAACAGATTCCCAGACCGGAGAAGATGAAGAGAGGATCTGGTGGTGTGTGTGGGGCAGGGCGGCGGCGGGCGGGGGGGTATGGGTTGGGGGGTTGAGTCGAGTCACTATGGGAAATAAAGAGAATGGAGTGAGAGGCAGAGTGCTGGAGAGTGTGTGTGTGAGAGAGAGAGAGAGAGAGTGAACATAAATTACCCATCGCTGTCATGTTTAACCAAAACATTCTCCAATCACTCAACAAAAAGAACAACAACAACTCCGTGAGCACCTTGTGGTCCGTGACCGAGTCGCAGGCCTGCGATCCGCCTCACAGCTGTTTAGTTTACGATCCAGATGTTTCTTCCCCATCAGACAGGCAGTAGGGGAAGAACAGAGCTAGAAATAACGATATACATACAGCAACAGGTTGTTGTTCTTGCCGACCATCAGGCCGGGTCAGGACGCTCATTTCCATCGGGACTCGCGGCAGTAAAAATGAACAGCCGCAATATGTGACTGTTTAACAGAACGATCGCTGGGAATGATCAAGGACAACAGCATCATGATCGAATGAGAAGTCTGTGCGGAGAGTCTGTCTCAGACGTCCGCTTCCTGGGTGTCACCACCAGGACCTGGCGGACATACCGTATACTGCGGAGGTAGTGAAGAAGGTCCGAAAGAGACTCCACTTCCTGAGGCTTCTCAAGAAGAACAACATCCCAGAGACACTGGTTGCTGGTGTCCTCCTACCGCTGCACAGGTGAGAGCATCATGGTCTACTGTCGCTGTGCAGGGTTCTCCGGCTGGGGACGTCTCACACCCAGGGCATGTGTACAGTACAATTCAGTTTTATGTTTATATCACAGCTGTGTGAGACATTACTGCTGCTGCAGTCACCCTGACCTCACGTGTATCCCGTGAATAAAGTCTCCAGTATGAACATGTGTACAGTACAGTATGTTCTATAACACAGCTGGTTATCCAAGCGTCAGTTCTTTGGTTCCTTCAGGTTCCTTTAATTCTCTGGTGCCTTATTTGCTTTCCTTCTTCTGTCCTTTTCACTCCTTCATTTTCTTTATTCCTTCTTTCCTTTGGTTCTCTCCTTCCCTTCTTACGTCCTTCTTTCCTTCCGTATCTCCTTTCAGTTCTTCCTTCCTTCGTTTCCTTCTTTCCTTTGGTTTACCCTTCACTTTTTCATTTCTTTTCTTCTTTCCTTAATTCTTTCTTTTCTTCTTTCTTTCCTCCCTTTTTTTCTTCCCCCAATCTTCCCTTACTTCTTTGTTTCTTTTCTTCTCTTTCTTACCTTCCTTCCTTCCTTCTTTCTTTTCTTATGTCTTTCGTTTTTTCTTTCTTTGATTCATTCCTTATTTGTTTTTTTTTCTGTCATCCATTCCTTCTTCATTTTCCTTTCCTTATTCATCCTTCATCCTTTCCCTCCATCACTGCAAATACTTTTCATTAATGTTTTAACGGTAAAGGAATAAATCGTATCGATGTGAACTGATTTCTAAGAGTAGGAAAGTTTAAACTAAGGATTTTATTCCATTTTCCGTCACACTGAGTGGAGGAGACGCTGAGCTGGAGATTAGTCTTCGAGTGATAACGTCCGTCTCTCAGTGCTGAGAGTTACACAGAGGAGTGTGAGCTGCTGAGCAGGTAATTAATGGTGGATGGTGTCTGAGATGATGGGATGATCTCCACCAGCCCTCACTCACTGCTCGTTAGTGCCGAGGCCACAGTTGGTTTTGGAAAGAATTTGGATGGCCATCATTGTCCTGCATGGCAGCGTTTCACACACACACACACACACACACACACACACACACACACACACACACACACACACACACACACACACACACACACACACACACACAGACACTCACACAGACTGTGAGTGCCAAAGTGACTTGGCAGTCTGGGTGAAAGAGTGAATGAGAACCGATGTAATCCTAACACAAGATTCCCTCTGATGCAGGCTGGAAAATCTGCATGTACTGACTCGGGGTGTCTTCTGGGGTGGAATGGGGTGGAATGGGTGGGCTGTGGGGGCAAAATACTGATGATATCACCCTCAGATCTGTTCTAGTTAAGGTATAGACATTAATTTTATAGCTGTGTACTAGCACCTTTTTAACTATTTTTTAAAAGCATTTCAGCATCTGGGATTTACAAATATGAGTAAAAAAACTGACAGAGGAATTAGCTTTATAAAAATAACTTTTAGAAAATTATAAATAAATAAATAAATAAATAAAAATTAGGAGGTCTATTCTGAAATTCTGAAAATTTAAGTCTAAACAAGAAAAAACAAAGTGGTGTTTACAAAAAAAAAAAAAAACATTTGTTTAAATAATTGTTTAAGAAACAACTGAGCAACTATATTAAGTATCATATAATTTTACGTCTAGTAGCCCAGCTAGAATAATCTAGGAAAAACCTTTCAATATAGGAGTTGATTTAAAAATAAATAAATAAGTAAACACAAATTAATTCAACTAAACTGCTAAAATAAAAGATAGATAGATAGATAGATAGATAGATAGATAGATAGATAGATAGATAGATAGATAGATTATCTTATAATCTTATAAATTGAATTTGAAAAATATATAAAATGTTGACTTATTTTGATTTAAAAAAAATCTAAAGACAGATTGTGTAAATTTTTAGGAAACTAGCAGCTAAACTGAAAGTAAAAAAAAAAAAAAAGAAACTCAGCAGCTAAACTAATGAACTGAAAAGCTCCAATATGGCAAAATTTTAAATAGTGTAAAAAGAAAACTAACAAAAATAAACAAACAAAATAAAGGATGCCTTTTTGATTCAATAACTGGCAAAAAACTATCAGCTTTGTTTTTGTTTGTTTTTTTTGTTGTTTTTTTTTAAAGAAGAAGACGAAGAATTTGTTTTAAAAAAAAAAAGAAAGGACAAGAAGTGCATCCCTACTTTTAAAATGAGTAAATCTCTAGATTTTAAAACTAGCAGTGCTTTTACACAACGTTAACCTGAGCAGGAGTTTATGTTCACAGTAGACGTCAGTTAAGCGGTTAAGCGTACTTCATTTATGCTGACTCAGTGGTTTTAGACGTTTCTATGATGTCCAGCCCATCTGCGCACAGACTCTATTAATACTCCGTTATATAAGAAGTGTGTTTGGTCTCTGAGGACGTTCCGAGACCCATAAACAGAACGACCTTCTCGGTAAAAGCTTTACTTTCTGACTAGAAAGACATCATGACGCCAGCAAGAGGCAGAGACGCAATCAAATGTCTTTTCCTGTAATAGTTACAGTTTTCCGTGAACCCGCAGCTAAATATTTGGGATATGAGGCATAATGATTAAATAACAACTCTTCACAGTACACTCATCTCCTGTGTAAGAATCTTTAGAGGTGTTCCGTTGTTCACTTCTAATCAGCTGTATGTGCACAGTGTCCCCATTCGTAGCATTTTATCCGCTCAAGCTTTACTACTTCTTTAGCTTTGCACTTTTTGATACCCTAATTTATAATATAATATAATATAAATTTATAATTTATAATACACTTTTTTTTTTTTTAAAACAAGTTAAGATACGTCTGAGAAATGTCCAGAAAGTGTCCGTTAATGCATTCTGGCCTTGCTGGACTTCATTCTGCTTTGTTTCCAAGACTTTTAAAGCAAATTAACTGCATTTTCTTCTTCTCGCCTGAGATGATGTCATGCCAGGCAGGAAATGTGAACACTACAGTGTGCACAAGCACATCAGTGAAAATACCGTACCTTTTTTTTTTTTTCTCTCCCTCTCCACACATTATGTTACACATTTGAGACCCGTGGGAATGTTCAAAAACGATCGATAAAAGCATTCTGCGAGTCAGGGCGCGCGTCTGCTCACGTGTATTTCGGGGTTCTTTATTAAGATTATGCAAATGTTCACCGGCTGTTCGGTGTTAATTTCCCAGAATTTTCTTTAACAGAAATGATTCACAAGCTTAAAACTTAGCTCTTGGTCTTGCACAGTTCTAACATATAACCGAGCAGACCAGTTACTGTTCAACAGATTACACTGACAGAAGCGAATGACAGGACGGTCTCTAAAGCCTCTCCTGGTTCATCCCCCTGACAGATACTTCTCACTTATACAACCTGCAGCCACGAGTGAGGATATAAACAGACAGAGCGCCGCGGTCACCACCTTTACAGCGTTCATTTATTTAATCGTCAGTAACTGCCCGGCCAGGCTCATGGGGCTTTAATTTACTCCACTATTTTGTCCACATGTTTTCGGAAATAAAGCCAGAGAGAAGATCACAGCAGGGTTCATGTTTAATTTAACAGAGAGAACTTTTTATCTTGGAGCATTAAACAGATACAAGAGACAATTACAGCTACAGATACAGATGGCGGAATTGCTTTACACTCTTATTTCACACACACACACACACACACACACACACACAGAGCACCCTACAGAGATTTAGCACTGTAATGAGGCAGTCATTAGCGCATCAGGCCCAGGGAGTGATTCCATGTTGCCCGTAAGCCAGCGTTAAAGTGCGCCCCTCATTAGCATGTAGCCTGGGTGCTAACCAGCCCCACAGACAAGCTGCTTTATTCTGGCACACGGTACTTCAAAGTGATTTGATCTTATGTTATGCCGTGATTAAAAACGCTCAGCGAACACGCACACAGAGGCAGAACCCTTTTAAGTAAGCGGAGACACGATTTAAAAACCTTTTCTTAAAGAATTTATTTTTTACTAGCCTTCTAGGATGTATTGTAAAATAGAGTGAATAGTCACACGGTGATTTTTATAAAAAGTACACGACACTCTTCTCGGCTCTGAGCTGACATTTCCCACACAGGCGGAGCCCACACGCTGGGCCAAGTCATGGCCTGTTACTTCAGAAAACCCTGGCTTTGTAGCGCGCAGCATGCTAGCCAGCAGCACAGAAACTGCAAAAGGTCACACACAATACTCTCTTAACAGGGCAAGTGTGTCCTCGATCTGTTTTAATTGCTCACCCAATGTCGTTTGGGAACTAGAACTGGAACTAGCTTTTCCCATGCTTGGCCAGTTTAATACCAAAGACTGCAACTCGAGCTAATGCTGTAGCAGACCGAACCACATCCGCTCTGGAATGTCTGGACACAGGAATCAGAGTTCATTAAAAATATTCATTTCTAGTTATTCCCATCACCGACTGCTCTACCTTCAGGACCCCACAGCAGACCCTCACCATCATGGTGCCTTCTTTCCTACGCAGTGGAACAACTGCCAAGGATTGCTAGGAGAAATTAGCCAAGCATCTCCAGGACGTCTGCTGAACGCCGGATGAACACTGAGAGAAAGGAACAGTGATGTTTGTGAGGGAACGAATGACTAAAGCTGTATTTTGCGTAAGATTTAGTGAAGAATGTTATGCAGGACGGAGGCAAGAAGAAAACGGAGCCGCTTTCAGGTTGGTTTTTAAAGCAGCCGGTGCCGAGAGGAATCATAAATTAAGGTTACGTGAGGTTTAATGTCTATTTATTTCATATTTTATTACCTTTACATGTCTTTTCTAAATGTTTTGATTGTTTTTTACATGAAAAAAATAGTATTATACTGTTAAATAAGTATAAATGCATTTCACAATACAAAATTTCACCCTAAGAACTCACCTCGGGGAACGGATTAATTCCGTATGCCGAGGTACCGCTCTATCTGAAAGTGATTCTTGAGTAAAAGTACAAGTATATTACCAGCAAATGTACTTGGGTAGAAGGTAAAGTCACCTTTTAGAAAATGTACTTGAGTAAAAGTATCAAAATATCTGACTTTTTGTGCATAGGCGGCGCGGTGATGTAGCGGTCAGCACTGTCGTCTTGCACCTCCAGGGTCCGGGTTCGATTCCCGTCTCTGTGTGTGTGTGTGTGTGTGTGTGTGTGTGTGTGTGGGGAGTTTGCATGTTCTCCCCGTGCTTGATGGGTTTCCTCCGGGTGCTCCGGTTTCCTCCCACAATCCAAAGACATGTGGGTTAGGCTAATTGGCGTTCCAAAATTGTCCTGTGATGGATTGGCACCCTGTGCTACTTCTGAGGTTTATGCAACATGGAACAAGACCAATCGATCTTGCATCCATAAAAATTTGCTAAGATGGTTTTTTGGTAGAAACTCAAAAAGCTCAAATCTGTAGTGTCCATAGCCATTTCAAATTCATGTTGCAATATCTTAACAATTTAGCATTTTACAACAATATACTTTTTCATGATTATGTCTTTCCTTGTGAAATCTAAATTGGCCAAGTTCTGAATGACATACATTTTTTTGTGATATACAGTAATAGGAACAACTTCTATACACTTTGGAGGTGCTGATTAGGGAAAACAATCCGCCCCCTGGTGGTGACAGTGGCAACAGCAAGGGCTTGAGTCATTTTTTGTTACTGTAAGTTTAAATCCACTGGAGTGTCGTTTTTGCCTGCTTGTGGACATTTTAAACCCACACACGAGTCCGTATTAAGCCATGCTTGAAAACACAAGCAGGTGTGTGGTCAGAGAGCGAGTCCAGGAAAGCAAAAGCGAGAAATGTTTGATGTACGGACGTGTCTGATGAGTTCAGGGTTTCAGCTGAACGCCGCTCATTGATCTTGATTGCCGTTTTCCGTGAGCGTTTGACTCGCTGCCAGATGCAGATGGCACACCTGTAGCCTCGGAGAGCCGCTTTAGCATTGTGTGAGGTGCAGGAGTAGCTCCGGCTGTGAACGGGAATGCTAATCGCTAATCGGTGGGCGAAGTGATCGCGAATGAGGGTGCGAAGGTGAATCAGAGCAGCTTCAAATGACACTTTTGTTCTGCTGCCTTTTTGTTTCTGAGCTACACAATGAGCCAAATTTTACTCCATATTAATGAAAATGCTAGAAAACAATGTAGAGAAATCGAAACAAGCAGCGCTAACATGATACAGGGGCGCTAAAACAGGTTAGCCATGCTACGGTGCATCCGTCGGGAGCAAGACGTTACTTACTGTAAAAGTACTTTTTAGTGTAAATGATTTATTTAATGATTTATTTAATGATTATATATATATATATATATATATATATATATATATATATATATATAGAGTTAACTAAGAAGAAAGAATAAATTTAACTAAGAAAGAATACTGTAGAATATATGTATAATACAAATACAAAATATACACTTGTAAGAAAAAAAATATTTAAAAGTATATAAGAAAAATAAGAAAAAACCTAGCTGTACACATTTAATTTCTAAATATTGGTGACTGATTGACTCATACTATTTTTTCTGTTGATTTTACTTTATTTTATACTATATTTAATCTTGCTGATCTTAATTGTCTACTATTTTATTTGTTATAATATTTTATTCTAAAATATTAATTAATTAATTATATTAATAAATATTTTTTATTAATTCATTCATTTTTAAAAATTAATTTCTTACTTTTTATGTCCGATGTAAAGTGTCCTTAAGTACTTAAAAGGTGCTTATACATTAAATGTATTATTATTATTATTATTATTATTATTATTATTATTATTATTATTATTATGAGTGGTATCATTTTATTGTAAGTAGTGGATGACAATTACAATAAAAAATGAATCGGTCATGGTCTTGGCACTAGTCACTATTACAAGAGCCGAGTTTCTCCTGTAGCACCAGGCCAGTATCCCACAGGAAATGACTACATCCTGAACAAGTTCCCAGTTCCCTCAGCATCCCAACACTTCCCAATTACACACCAACGAGACCCAATTACGGCCTGCCCTTAAGAACCAGTCATCTATCAAAAACCTCAAGGGCAAACTCCATCGAGAGCTCGCATTATCAACTGCATGAATTCAGCTCTGTTTCTGACATCATCTCCAAAAGCTGACCGTCTAAACACCTCGCCATAACAGTGGCCCGGGTTCTCCGCTCGGTAATTGAGGGGACGAGACTAAAAGGGGGAGGCTAATGATGAATGAGCAATTATCCCAACATCTGCTGCCTCCATTTTTTTTTTTTTTTTTTTTCCAAGTGCTGCTAAATAAGGGGTCCAAAAATAATCCCCATAGGGAGTCACAGCCAGCGATAAACCATCGCCACACACACACGGTCCAATTTACCCCTGAAATTCATTAGTCTTCAGTCTATAAAACATTTTAATATATTATCTTTTATACTACCTTACTGTATATACTATGTTTTGCCTGTACATCGGTCAGAACACCTTTACCGCCACCGTGGCGTACTAACGCTATATGACACTGTGTATCAGTCGTTCTGTGTGACCCGGTCCCAAATGATCTACGGGTAAAATAATAGACTCGCAATTGTCAAACAAAGGCCTCCAACAGATTCCTCTCCACGTTGCTCCTCCTGAGGATGACTACAATATGTTCATATTACCAACCACATTCTTTAATTCTGATTGCTCATTCAAGTCACATGACCATGTATGAGGTATGCATCTGATCTAGGACCACACACACAAGTGAGTCTGATCCAATCTACTGTATAAAACATTCAATGTTTGTTCGTTCAGACAGCCATAAAAAATTTTTTTTTTTTTTTTTTTATCTGACTAATCTGGAATTCAGTCACTTCAGGCTGGTAATGTGAATGTAGTCTCTGTTAAAGCAGTTGCTGTGACATGAAAACATCCAGGTGTTTAAAAAGTCCACTTTGGGGAAATCCCATACGTGTAGGCGGTGCCGAATTTTCACTCCGCCACCCTCCAAGTCTTTGTAGTGTTCAGTGTACATGGAGTAGAGAAGTGGACTCAGGATACACCCCTGGGGTGTGCCAGTGCTCGGTGTGGTGGAGGAGGGAACGTGGGAGGGCCAGTATTTCCGGTAGGAAAATATGAAGTATGATAAAAATCTGAGCATCAAGTCAATGAAGCGGCCTCACCTCCTAGCTGTCCCGGTGTTCCAGCGCGGTGTAGATTGAGACGGCCTCCTCAGGCGACTCTGTTCGTTTTACGGTTGTGCCGGTTGGTGTGGGTCGAAGGAGGGAGGGAGGCTGGCTCTATGACGCAGGATCGATTTCTCAGGGCTCTTTCGTAATTACTAGTGTAAGTGTGATTGGTCTGTAATTATTCAGGTGCCCTGCAAAAAGGCTTTTTTTTTTTTTTTTTTAGAATTTATTAAAATTTTACGCTGCATGTTTAAATGAAGGTGTTATTAGCCTCACACTGGGTTTAAAAAGGCCTTGCTGTACACTGCGTGTCACTCAGGCTCCGTGTGCAGAGAATTGGCGAATCATGATGCAAATGAAATCCGTGCCAATCAACTCGAACTCGATATATAACGCAAAAAAAAATCAAAAAGCCTCTCAATCCGCCTGTAATTTTGCACCGTGACAGATTTGCTTTCAGAGCGCGACTCTCGCGCTAGACTCCATCTTTGACTCGACAGATCCACAAATACTTCTGAATGTTGAGAGGGAAAAAATGAAATAAAATCAGCTCACTGATTAGCTCTTGAGAAAGTGTGGCTGAGCGCCTGCCGGAGATATTCAACATCTCATCTCTCTCAGGTTTTTTTTTCTGGCTCCCCGCGAGCTGCCACCTGCTTGATGAAAGTGCGTTCCGACGTTCCTGGCTGGTGCAGAAGCTTCCCGGTGTCTGGCGCTTTCCCAGCTGGAAGCACGGCAGTGGTCAATAGTGAAAAGGGGAATGTGAATGCCTGTCTGATTGAGCCATGTGGTGTGTGCGTGTGTCTGTTTGTGTATGTGTAGTTGAGTGTGTGTTCCCAGTTGGAAGGAAGATTTGTGTATTCTGAGTATGAAAGCGTTCTTATGTAAGGAATTAAACCGATGTCTGTGGTGCTGTTACTGGAAAATAATCACCAGTACGTGTGTGTGTGTGTGTGTGTGTGTGTGTGTGTGTGTGTGTGTGTGTGTGTGTGTGTGTGTGTGTGTGTGTGTGTGTGTATGTGTGTGTGTTGTGGTGATGAAGCCAAGGCAATATTGTCATCCTGAAGCTGATTATTTTCCTACAATGCCACACCTCTCGGAACAAAAGGATTTTATTTCTTTTATACCCCAGCAATTTTTTAATCGTTAAAAATGTATTATACCCACAATTACTTAATTATACTCACAACTTAAGAAACTGATGTAAGAATCCCCAGTATAAACATACTCGGTGGCATGTTCTGAATTTTGGATTCATTTAATATTTTCTATTATTTGTCACATACTGTATATATTACTGCACAGTAAATGTAGTTTTTCGCATGTCTGGAGTCAGAGCGCAGCGTCAGCCATAATACAGCGCCCCCTAGAGCAGTTAGGGTTAAGAGAGGGCATTGCTCAAGGACCAGACTATGGCAACCAGGTGGAGCTGAACACCACCCTGAAGTTGATTATTTTCCCAATATGGCACAACACTTGGCCCAATATCTTATACTTCTTTTATACTACAGTCATTTTTCATTCACTTTTTTTTTTTTTTTTAATACAAAAAGTAATGAATTAATTATAGCCACGGTTCTGGAACCAGTCTGTCTGTGTTTTTCTTCTTGGATTTAGTCCAAGACCAAACAAAAAAATGCAACTTACTGTATCATGTTTCAGCTGCCACTGTTAAATATTTGTACAATGATTAAGGCGATCGCTTTCCTTTGATTGTAATAATAATTGAGTAGCGATATCGTAATTTTCAACCTTTTTAAAGATAAATTCAACATTTATAATAAGTGCTACATAAATATATCTTGCTCAATCATAAAATCTTCAGTTTTTTAATGGGAAAAATTACTCTAATATAATACTATCATGATATGTATCATCGTATACTATATTAATATCTAACATATAGCAATACATTCGGTGTTAAAATAGCTATGCACGTTTTTTCTTTTCCTGAAGTGTGTACAGTGTAATAAGTTTTACATCTTTTAACAAAGATGGGTCGGAGAAGTTCAATAAATTCTTATGCTTATTTTAAATGTAAAACTTATTCATTCTATTAAATGTTATGACTGAATTGCTGTAAACAACATAGAAATATCCAATAATCAGAAGCTTTAATGCTGCTACAGTAAAAACTAAATAAACTTTGCTTTGTTCATAGTATAACTGAAACTTACTACAGTATGTCTAATGTTAAGTATATAAGAAATATTAACTTCACTAAAAGTCCCCAAAATAGTGCTCAAGTTAGAATAATATTTAAAATAATAATATAATAAAAAAATAAAATAATACATTATAATCTTGTTTATTATCCTGTATTATCAGGTGTACAGTAGAGAGGGGGATTATGGGTAAATGTGCATTTTCATCTATAGACAACCTCGCTTTTTAAAACTGGTCTTCTCATTTTGGTGCCCCATAAAATGCAGCTAACTGCAGCTAAAATGAGTAAATAAGTAAAGGGAAAAAGATCCGCTGATGAGAGCAGAGGAGACTGTAAGACTGCCAATACAGAGAAAGCTGCATTTAACAGAAAATTTCTAACAAAGTCCTAACGAAATGCTCCACGGCCGCTCTGTATAATATGTGGCGAACGGCTGGCTAGCCAATAAGGTCACGGGGTCTTCAAAACTGCTCCGTCACGTAGAGACTCAGCAGCCTCCATTACAAGACAAGACCTTGGAGTTTTTTTTTTTAAACATGAACGTGCAGGACAGAAGCAATGACTAAAGGCCACCATGTCGAAAGATGTGGCAGCACCGGGAGCATCGTACTCAGTGGCTAACCGGACCGCTAAGGTGAAGAAGAAGAAGAAGAAGTACAGCTTTTACTAGTGAAGAATGCTAAGTCGATGCTTAGAAAGGTAGAACGGGCTCCTCCTTCGGCGAGCGCCGTCACAAGACCGACTGATGGAATAGCAGAGGTTCAGTTGTTAGAAAGCATCAACGCATCGGCGTTGCCGGGTCTGCGGATGCTGAGAGCGGTGCTTGTTTTGGTGTGATATGAGAACTAGGATGTGTTATCGTTGCCAACCTACATCACAGCTGCAGCACTAGTGAAATCTTTAAACAATTACACGTCAGGAGAGCTGGAGCAGTCCGTTTGGGTTTGCGTGTGCGGACGGACGGACGGACGGACGGGGCCGCTGCCGTCTGCCAAAGGCGTCTGGTTTCACTACTCGGTTCACACCTGGACGTGAGACTACGCACCGTGACGTGCACTGAGAAATGCTGTCACCTGAACTTAATTAAAGTTATTAAATACATCAGAGTGCACGCTATTCATTTGCGTCTGTCCGAGCAGCTTTGTGAGGAGATGGATGAGGAGCACGAACACCTTCACTTGTAGACAGAAGTTTGTAAAGGTTCAGTAAATCACTGGCCAGAGTGTTTGAGTTACGAGAGCCGCTCCAGAGATTTTCTTCTGGGAAAAGAGTCACCGCGGGCAGCATGAACGAACTCGCAAATCTCGCTTAGCTTTTTCACATATTCAGCCTCCTCAATGAACCCAATCTGGCACTTTAGAGTTCGACAAGTACCTTCAGGGTGGCAGATAAAGTGGCTGCATTCACAGCCAAACTGGAACGGAGCTGTGGGGACGGTGAGGGGACGCGGGAATATTTGACACGTTTCAAACATTAGCTAGGATTTTGGAAAAGGTCCGAGTCTGAGCCTTCGTTGTCCCAGCTGGTGCATGACCACCTGCCGCCAACCGCCACGTCCGTGCCCGAAGAAGATAAAATAGATATGCACAATATCTTGAAAGCCCTACTTTCAGCAATGTATAATTGTCAAGCCGGTTGTCTGCACTGACAGCAATGAAAACTAAATGATGGAGCCGACGGGACATGAGGAATACACTTCGGGTGTCAGTGTCTCCAATCACTCCTAGATGGGAACGTCTCACACTAATTCTGCATTATGATCGTTAGCTGCTCAGGGGATCCATCAGGGACCCCCCGCACCCTGGCCCCAACTAGCAGGCGCTACAGGACGGCCAACGCTCAAACAGACTGAGAGACAGGGTGGGTTTTTTTTTCTCCAGAGCCATCAGGTCATCAGAACGCTTTTATATTTTATATCACTCGTTTGTGCATATTGTCATTCCTGAATTGTGGTTTTATTTACTTTATTCCCTTCCGATTTCATCTACTGTAGTGTCATGTGTCTGTGTTCATACTCTATGTTGAAATGCGTTATTAGAGTAACAACACTAATTTTGTAGTATACGTCTACAGGAATACCGTTATAATTAAATCATTATATTACATTCTACATCCTATTATATCTAAGTACAGAATATTACAAAGGATTCAAAAAAGTCCAAACCTGAAGAATTCCATGAACGAAAAGCCGTATCCATGTTGTTCTGCAATTCCAGCGCACACGACGTTCGCCGACGCACCGATCAGGGTCCCGTTACCTGCAGATAGACAGAGGGATGGATGGATGGAGGGATGGAGGGATGGTGGGATGAATGGAGGGATGGAGAGATGGAGGGATGGATGGAGGGATGGAGGGATGGTGGGATGAATGGAGGGATGGAGGGATGGAGGGATGGATGGAGGGATGGTGGGATGAATGGAGGGATGGAGGGATGGATGGATCGATGGAGTGATGGATGGATGGAGGGATGGAGGGATGGAGGGATGGTGGGATGAATGGAGGGATGGATGGAGGGATGGTGGGATGAATGGAGGGATGGAGGGATGGATGGAGGGATGGTGGGATGAACGGAGGGATGGAGGGATGGAGGGATGGATGGATCGATGGAGTGATGGATGGATGGAGGGATGGTGGGATGAATGGAGGGATGGAGGGATCGATGGAGGGATGGAGGGATTGATGGAGGGATGGAGGGATGAATGGAGGGATGGATGGAGGGATGGATGGAGGGATGGAGGGATGGATGGAGGGATGGTGGGATGAATGGAGGGATGGAGGGATGAATGGAGGGATGGAGGGATCGATGGAGTGATGGATGGATGGAGGGATGGTGGGATGGAGGGATGGATGGAGGGATGGAGGGATGGATGGATCGATGGAGTGATGCATGGATGGAGGGATGGTGGGATGAATGGAGGGATGGAGGGATGGAGGGATGGAGGGATGAATGGAGGGATGGATGGAGGGATGGAGGGATGGATGGAGGGATGGATGGAGGGATGGAGGGATGGATGGAGGGATGGATGGAGGGATGGGTGGATGGAGGGATGGGTGGATGGATGGAGGGATGGTGGGATGAATGGAGGGATGGAGGGATGAATGGAGGGATGGAGGGATCGATGGAGTGATGGATGGATGGAAGGATGGAGGGATGGAGGGATGAATGGAGGGATGGAGGGATGGATGGAGGGATGGATGGAGGGATGGGTGGATGGAGGGATGGGTGGATGGAGGGAGGGATGGATGGATAACCACCGAATTAAAGACAATGTTATACAACAGCAAGGTTAATTTCTTGATTCTAAGTGAAAACAGCTCATTAAAAATAATTAGGACAGAAGAAAACAATACTGAATATATTTTACAATTCAAAGCGTATGACACTTTAATGAAGCTAATAAGAAAAGAATGCTGTATACAAACTAAAAGATGTCATGGGGGTGTGGTGAGATGGAGCTACAGGCCTGAACATTAGTATTGTGCTCTTTCAAGCTTGCTTTATTATTTTCCGATGTTAATTTTCAAAGAACAATGCAATTTGTTTTTGTGTCTATTCAGAGTTACCACTAATGCTTTCATGAAGGTTCCTGTCTTTGCTTTCATTACAACAACTAGAGTCGTACTACAGTAGTTCATCACGTTGCCGAGAAACCACAAAGAAGCAGAAACTCCTCCGTTCTGACATAAATTGATTTATTCTGATCCTGTTTTTAATGTGAATCTATTGTTCCCTAAGAGATATACAGGATGTGTGTACACTGATCAGGTTTATCCCATGGTGCTCCCACTGACGTTGGACGAGAAGGTCACAGGGTTGTGTGTTCGGGCCGCTCGAGTTCTTCCAAACCATGTGTTTATAATCCTTGCTTTGTGCACTGGGGCGGAGTCATGTTGGAAGAGAAAAAGGGCCTTCAGCAAACGTCTTGGTATGCTGAATCATTAGGATTAGGTTTGGACAAATACTTTAGTCCATATAGTGTGTATGTTACTATTACAGGATACTACGCACAGATTCTGCCTCAGGTTTCACGCAACGTTTTCCAAACTGGAGCTCTCTGGAGAATAAACATTTAAAAGGAAAATGTAATAATGTTCAGTGGTGAAGAGTAAAAACCGTGTTAATATATGCGTGTTTCTTAGGGTGTTTCGTTTCGTCTCAGTGATCAGAGAGGTACTGTACGCCTGTCTCCACTTCAGACGCAATCAGACAACACACTGCTTCTTCATCAGTATCTGCGGGCCCTGGAGCTATTCTGGAAATAAATGAGAAATGAATCGAGCTCTATCTGTGATTTACAGAAACGAGGGACGCGAGTTCTCCGAGTCGCTGTCAACTTGAAAATGAACCAAAACACATTGTCAGATTTTAAACTGTAAATAAAAGACAATTCGGTGCTGTAACTGCTTACACTAAGTTTTCTCAAAACAGGTTTGCTTTATACTGTCCTGTATGTCCTGGACTCGAGGTGATGTTCGGTTGCGGCTCTTAGTGTCACATGTGATTATGTGAGGAAAAGCTGAACGTGTGAATGCAAGTAATCGTGTGTGGCATCATGTGAACAAGCATGTCATCACATGTCAAAAGAAAGTAATCATGTGGAGAAAGAATCACACGGGTGAATAACAATACACACTCATAGCTAAGAAACGAAGCACGTAAGATAATCATGTGGGGAATTGATTGAACCTTGCTGGGAAAAATGCAACATCAAAAGAGAAGAAAAAATATAAAATAAATCATAAAAAGTACTGAATCTTTATATAATCGAATTGTGTAAAAGAATCAAGTTGAAAAATGAGTCAATCATCATAAGTTAACCATTTAAAAGTGACACATGTAAATATGGATGAGTCATTTAAAATAACCAACATAAAAATCAATGATTCGTGAAAGAATCAAATGTGAGTCGTGTAAAAGAATCATATTGTGAAAGTACTCAATCGGCGATTCTGAATAAGCGAACTATGTGAAAGAATCTTGTGAAAAAGGGGTGAATTACGTCAACAAACAAATGGGAAAATGAAAATGAAGTATCAAATATTGTGAAATAATTAGACATGAAAAACCGTTAATGAATGTGAATGAATCACATGAGAAAATAATATTGTGAAAGTAGTGAATCGTGAACATATCATATTGTGAAAATTGTGTGAAAGATTCAAATGATTCAAATTACAATAGTTATTATTATTTCATTATTTGTCCCATGAACCTAACAGTAGAGTGAAATGATTTATTCACATATCCGTGTTAGGAAGCTGTGGGTCAGAGCGCAGGATCAGCCAGGATACAGCGCCCCCTGGAGCACACAGGGCTAAGGGCCTTGCTCATGGGCTCAACAGTGGCCGGTGCCGGGGTTCGAACCTGCAACCTTCAGTACTCCAGTGAAATAGTGAATTGTGAGCGAAGCACAGGTGAAAATAGTGAATCAAGTGAAAAATTNTATACTGTGATCATTTTCATTTCATACAAACTTCCAGAATTTCCTTTTGATTGTGTAAAGCTGCCTTGCGACATTGACAATTGTTAAACGCGCTATACAAATAAAACGTAATTGAATTGGATTTTTAAAAACACTATATATAGTAAACTGTTTTACTGGCTAAAGTCTTCAGATTTGAGTGTCTAGGAAAGCAATTTAAAGTTTCAAATACATTCAGTGATAAATTACTTGAAACTCACAGACTCAAGGTAAACTCACAGTTGAGGCTAAGTATCTTGAGAATTGACCTTAGAGCTAAGTGGCTTGACATTTGACCTTGAGGCTAAATGTCATGGGATTTGACCACAAGGCTTAAGTGACTTGACATTCAGGGTAAGTGACTTGAGATTTTAACTTAAAGTTAAGTGACTTGAGATTTGATCTTGAGGTTATGTGAGATGTGTTTTGACCTTGAGGATGAGTGACTTGATATTTGACCTCAAGGCTAAGTCACTTGACATTCAGGGTAAGTGACTTGAGATTTGAACTTAAAGATAAGTGATGTGGGATTTGATCTTGTGGCTAAGTTACTTGTTGTTGTTTTTTTTTTTTTTACCCTGAGGCTACGTAACAGGCTAATTGTTTTGGGATTTGATCTCGAGGTTAAGTGACTTGAGATTTGATCTTGATTTGAGATTTGATCACATTTGATATGTGAGATGTGTTTTGACCTTGAGGATGAGTGACCTGATATTTGACCTTGAGTTTAAATGACTTGAGATTTGATCTTGAGGCTATGTGAGATGTGTTTTGACCTTGAGCATAAGTGACTTGGGATTTGACCTCGAAGCTAAGTCACTTGACATTTGACCTTAAAGCTAAATGACATGTGAGTTGATTTTGAGGCTATGTATCTTGAGAATTGACCTTGAGGCTAAGTTACTTGAGATCTCAGCAAGAGGCTTATTTACTTGAGACTCAATCAAAAAGGCCATGTGGCTTGAGATTTGACCTTGAAGCTAAGTGACTTGACATTTTAACTTGAGGCTATGTGACTTGACATTTGACCTTGAGGCTACCTTTAAGTGACTTGAGATTTGAACTTGAGGACAAGTGATGTGGGATTTAACCTTGAAGCTAATTCACATGAGGTTTGACCACAGGACTAGGTGAGTTAAAACATATAGTTGAGACCAAATTTTCTTGAAAATAGTTGACTTGACAGCTGGAATTTAGACCCAGATGTTTGTAAAAATTTTGCAAAACTCAGAATACCATTTTTTTTTTCTTGGCCTTTGCTTTTTAATCCTTGGGGTCACTACAGTGGATCATTTGATCTTCGAGATGGGGCGCAGGTTTTACTCCGGTTGCCCTTCCTGTCACAACCCTCCCATTTCCTAACCAGGACTGGGACTGACACTGCATGCTTGCCCAAGGACTCAACAGTGTTGCGGTAGCGGGGCTCAAACACTCAATCCTCCAAGTTTTGTGTAATTACTCAAGTGCACTTATTTAAACTTTGTTTTACAATTTTTGTATATTATAAAAGTATGCTCAAAATATTTTTTGTAAAAATGTACAGAAAGCAGATTTTCTTTACAAATTTCTTCAGCACATTATACTGTAGTAACTAACATTTAGAACAAGTGATTAAAGCACACGCATCTAGGCGTATAGCTGAATGCGTTTCTTGTTGAGTTTTAAAATGGAAAAGCACATTTATATCACCTGATATTTAATATGGTGTAGTAGTGCTTACAAATACTCTTTGCTGCTGTTTCATATTTTTTAGTTCACCTTGTAACTGACAGAAAAATGTGTCAAAACATCTCCAGTCATGTTTCATCGGAATTCAGTCTCTTTTATTGCCATGAGCGTGATGGAGGTTGGCTTTGAGCTCTTGTGCTGCTTTGTTGGGATCGATCAGGGCCAAGGTCTTCTAATAAGCAAGTGTAATTTGTAGTCGCAGTAACCTTTTTTCCAGCTCAAGCCAATCAGACCTGATGACGATACGCTTGAGGCTTGTTCACTCGCTCATTTGAGTGCATGTGTGCAGGTCAGAAGGTCACAGGAGTAGTGAAGGTATTAATGAAATGTGTGTCAGTGGCCTTGTCTGATTATTTACACGTTTCTCAAAGAAGCCCAGCGAGAGTGAGGCACAGTCCCAAGCACGGATGAAATGGGAGCGTTGCATCAGGAAGTGGCTCCAGCATGTTTGTAAAGATGTTTGTAATGTAATTACAATATTAAACAGTAACATTGCAATTTCACTAATCACCATGTCAATTATATATAGGCCGTTCAAGTCAAAACGAGACTTTTGATTGTATAAAATAACAGAACACACCTCGGCCAGGATCGTCATTCACAGATGTACGGCCTTCTTTAACCAGAAATTTCATCAAGTCCCAGTTTGACTTGAACAGCACTCATGTATTAGCAGAAAGTCTATGGGTTTGAATTTTTGCATTCAGTGGAACCTCGGATTGCGAGTAACTCGGTTTACCAGTGTTCCGCAAGACGAGCAAAGATTTTTATAAATTTGGACTTGAAAAACGAGCATGTCTTGGTTTACGAGTGCCAAGTTTTTAGCACACCGGCACACACACACACACACAGACACACACACACTCTCTCACCTTTACACCGCCCCTCCCCGGCTTTACACAGACACACACACACTCTGCTCTACACAGAAACTCTGCTCTGTCGCGATTCTTTTCAAAGGTAAGGCGCTGGTTCATTTATTTGTTGGGATTTTTAAAAACATTTTTAAAAGGTAAAGTGCAGGTTAATTTGTTTTATTTTTACTTTATATATTGTCTTAATTATTTTTAAGACAATAAGTATTAAGTATTTATTTCTTTGGGCTGTGGAACGAATTATTTGAGTTTTCATTATTTCTTATGGGAAGGGTTGATTTAGTTTACGAGTGTTTTGGAATACGAGCTTGCTTCTGGAACGAATTATGCTCGTAATCCAAGGTTCCACTGTAGCTTTTTTTCTCTACATATTGCTACTTGAAAAACATTTAAATGTATTTATTTCCAATATTATTCCTTTCTTGTGTTGAACAGCGAGAGCTGTAACAAGGCAAAGTCATTTCCTCCTGGGATTAATAAAGTTTTTTGAATCTGGAAATCATTATAATTTTTTTAAAATGTCATTCCATGCGGTACTCCCATTAATAAGTAAGCGTCTAATAACAGCTAGCTGTGAGCTTTAATTCCCTCCAGACTGTTCTTGTATAAATATATACAACAAAATAAGTGCGGTTTAAAGTGAAAGAGGTTTACTGTTGACAAAGGCAGTCTAGTGTGAAGGATAAAGAGCCTTAAGATTATGACAAGATGCACAGAATGTTCTGCTGTAGTTACAGCTCTCAGGAACAACCGAGTTTAAATCTGTTAAATGAATGCCGCGGTGGCATCAAAATCTGCAGAGTAAGTCCTAGCTTGCATCTTCAGTCCACTATGTAGCCCATTGTGGTTTTTATTATTTTCCTGGGAATACACGAGGAAGACACAGCTGCCATGAGCTTGAATATATTACAGAGCACAATCGCCATTACATTTTCTACTCCATTTTTCCATCCCGCTCATTCAGCCAGGCCGCAGAACGGAGAGGGCGGGCCCAAGCATCGTGAACAACCTTGCAATTGATCTGACAAGAAAATAGCACTTTTATCTTTCCTGTGGAGCACAAATAACTATTCAAATCCCATCTGGAAATCGCGAGAAAGCCTGATACAGTATGGAAACCCCTCTCACCATCATAATTCATTAGATCTATTTATAACCTCATGTTCCGATAATTAACTTATTTTAGAGACGCATTATGCTAAGAGCCACACTGTCAATCCTGTCCAGAGGAAAGAGGGGGAAAAAATCCAAGGAGATTCTACTTTCTTTTGATTTTGATTCAAAGTTAACCTACAACAAGATACATAAACATTTATAAAAGGATATTTCAACATCGGTCCTGAAGAAGACTTGATGGTCAAAGTGACATAAGCCTACATAAACATTTATAAAAGGATATTCCAACTGATATGAGTTATCATTGTGTTTGTGATGGTAATAACTTCTAGGTGACAAGTTTAAATAAGTTTATACATATTCATACATAAGGCTTATCGCAAAGGTGATACTTGTCTTAAAGAAGACTTTTAAGTTCAGGTTGAAATAGACCTGCGTAAATATTTATAAAGGGTTATTCCATCAGGAATAAGTTGATCATAACTTGAGGTTAAGGTGACATAAGCCTAAATAAATATTTCCTAAACATTATTCAAACAGACATAAGCTGTTACACAATGGACATTTTTGTCAATATTGAGGTCAAGCTGACATGAACCTACATAAAAAAATGTATATTAAAATGCTTATAGCAACAGAAATAATCTGTTATAAAATGATTTTTTTTTTGTCAGTGTTAAAGTCAAGCTGACATAAACCTGTATGTATAATATGTATAAAACATTATTTCAACAGACATAATCTGTCAAAGAGGACAGTTTAGTCAAGTTGACATGAAACTACAGCAATATTTATAAAGGCTTCTTTCAACAATATTGAGATACCGAGGTGAAGTTGACATAAACCTACATAATTATTTATAAAACATTTATTCCAAAAGGTATAAACTGTTGTCAAGACAATAATCTAAGACCAGAAAACGGACAGATACTGACTGGTTACGACAGCTTGTGTCTGTTACAATAGGCCTCTGGAAATGTTTGTTTGTACTGTGCGTTTACTCAGCTGTCATAAAGCATTTATATAGGTTTTATATTTACCCTAATTGTTGGTAAATTGTTTACTGTTGTTGTTGTTGGGGTCGCTGCTGTTATTTTTGTTCTTCTTCTTTTTATTGAACATATTGAATTTATTTCATTATTGTTGTTTAGTTATTATTCTTATGTTATTATTAGTAGTAGTAGTAGTAGTAGTAATGTTTTGTGGTTATAATCTTGTTATTGTTGTTTATTTATTATTATTATCATGAGCATATTATTTATAATCACACAATAATAATAATAAATGAATATAAATTATAATATAAATTGAATGCTCTGTTATTTTTGCTGTTATTATTATTATTATTATTATTATCAGTCAAACGCTTTGCCTGAGGAACTTTGTCAAAAAACACAGCAGCGTCAGAAAAGCTTGTGAAAGTAAACTCTCGCCTTCATGATGTGTTCTCACACAACAGAAGCTAATTGCCCACACAGCGCTGTACACACACTGATTGTGAAACTAATTAGATATCACATATTTATTCCAAACACACTCTATGACGTGTCAAACGACCGAAACGTGCAAAGCAACAAAGAGGGAGAAAAAAAGAAAGAAAAACCAACAGACAGGCGTGTTTTTCTCCTTCTCCCTGGTTATGACATAACCTGCCATAAGCACTTCTCAAAGTATAATGTGTTCATTTATAAACAGTGCTTATAGCAGGTTATGTCACCTGATAATGTGCTATGCAAAGTGGTGCTTGTTGACATAACCTGCTATAAGCACTGTTTATTATCAGGTGACATAACCTGCTATAAGCACTTCTCAAAGTATAATGCGTTCATTTATAAACAGTGCTGTAGAGTATAATGTCTTATGAATGCATTATAGCATGGTATAAACCTGTGATCTTTGTAGAAAGTGTTAACAAAATTTCATGGTCACATTCGTGACACTGTAATGACAGACGTACAGTATGTCTGCACAAGTTTTGTTTCCTATGTCAGGTTATGACACCTCTATGTCAGGTTTATGGAGTGTTAGTTTTGGTTGTTAACACATCACACAATCATTACAAAGTGCCGGCTGTCATGATGTTCCTGAATGTTCCATGCCTGCCCATAAACCATCGTAGAACAAGCGTGCAGTACGTCTGCTAATGTCACTCTACTCAGGTGTTATGTCACTTGAACTTCAAGCCTGACAAAAGTTGTCTTTACTGTTATTGTTATGGCATCTGTTGTGTTGTACTGCTACGTATGTTTAACACTGAAAGTTATGACTAGTTATAAATGTCTATTAATGTTTGTTTTTTTTATGTCTAGAGAGTGTATGTCTATAATTTGTAAATGTATACATTATTAAGGATTTATGAAGCTCAGGTAAAATTAGCTCTATAAATAATAGAAAAAATTTATTATATAATCCTTGGTAAATTGCTGCAGTTTAAAAAAAATAGAACACTGGGCATTGTGCTGTCAGGTGGCAGAAACGCTTATGTAGGTCTTATGTAGGATTATGGATGAGAGCATCTGCCAAATGCCTAAATATAAATGTCTTATGAACACTGCAGGTCGGTGAAATGATAACAAATGTTCATATCTACAATTAAACATAATTTCTAAATTAGTCAGAATAATGAACAGAGATCAAATCTATTATTTAAACGAGCACAAATTAGTGAGACAGAGAGA
>QNUK01001268.1:0-30000 GCA_013621035.1 Clarias magur | reverse complement strand
GACACACGTACCGAATATCAGTACCAAATATCAGTACCAAACACTAGTACCAAATATCAATACCAAACACCAGTACCAAACGCCAGTACCAAACACCAGTACCAAATATCAATACCAACCACCAGTACCAAACACCAGTACCAAATATCAGTACCAAACACTAGTACCAAATATCAATACCAAACACCAGTACCAAACGCCAGTACCAAACACCAGTACCAAATATTAATACCAACCACCAGTACCAAACACCAGTACCAAATATCAATACCAATCACCAGTACCAACCACCAGTACCAAATATCAATACTAAATATTGGTACCAAACACCAGTACCAACCACCAGTACCAAACACCAGTACTGAATATCAGTGTTAAACATCTGTACCGAAAACCAGTACCAAACACCAGTACCAAACACCAGTACCGAATATCAGTACCAAAAACCAGTACCGGATATCAGTACCAAACACCAGTACCAATTAATTAATGCTGCAGTACCGGATATCAGTACCTAACACCTGTACCAAACACCAGTACCGGATATCAGTGCAAAACACTAGTACCAAACACTAGTACCAAATATCAGTACTAAACATTAGTTCCAAACGCCAGTACCAAACATCAGTACCAAACTCCAGTACCAAACACTAGTACCGAATATCAGTACCAAACACCAATACCAAACACCAGTACGAGATATCAGTACCAGACACCAATACCAAACACCAGTACCGGATATCAGTGCCAAACACCAGTACCAAACACCAGTACGAGATATCAGTACCAAAGACCAGTACCAAACACCAATACCAAACACCAGTACCAGATATCAGTACCAAACACTAGTACCAAATATCAATACCAAACACCAGTACCAAACACCAGTACCAAACACCAGTACCAAACACCAGTACCAAATATCAGTACTAAACATTAGTTCCAAACACCAGTACCAAACACCAGTACCAAACATCAGTACCAAACACCAGTACCAAATATCAGTACTAAACATTAGTTCCAAACACCAGTACCAAACACCAGTACCAAACACCAGTACGAGATATCAGTACCAAATACCAGTACCAAACACCAATACCAAACACCAGTATCAGATATCAATACCAAACACCAGTACCAAACACCAATACCAAACACCAGTACCAGATATCAGTACCAAACACTAGTACCAAATATCAATACCAAACACCAGTACCAAACACCAGTACCAAACACCAGTACCAAACACCAGTACCAAATATCAGTACTAAACATTAGTTCCAAACACCAGTACCAAACACCAGTACCAAACATCAGTACCAAACACCAGTACCAAATATCAGTACTAAACATTAGTTCCAAACACCAGTACCAAACACCAGTACCAAACACCAGTACGAGATATCAGTACCAAATACCAGTACCAAACACCAATACCAAACACCAGTATCAGATATCAATACCAAACACCAGTACCAAACACCAATACCAAACACCAGTACCAGATATCAGTACCAAACACTAGTACCAAATATCAATACCAAACACCAGTACCAAACACCAGTACCAAACAACAGTACGAGATATCAGTACCAAACAACAGTACCAAACACCAATACCAAACACCTGTACCAAACACCAGTACCAAACACCAGTACCGGATATCAATGCCAAACACCAGTACCAAACACCAATACCAAACACCAGTATCAGATATCAATACCAAACACCAGTACCAAACACCAGTACCAGATATCAGTACCAAACACTAGTACCAAATATCAATACCAAACACCAGTACCAAACACCAGTACCAAATATCAGTACTATACATTAGTTCCAAACACCAGTACCAAACACCAGTACCAAACACCAGTACCAAACAACAGTACGAGATATCAGTACCAAACACCAGTACCAAACACCAATACCAAACACCAGTACCAAACGCCAGTACCAAACACCAGTACCAAACACCAGTACCAAACACCAGTACCGGATATCAATGCCAAACACCAGTACCAAACACTAGTACCAAATATCAGTACTAAACATTAGTTCCAAACACCAGTACCAAACACTAGTACCAAATACCAGTACCAAACACCAGGACGAGATATCAGTACCAAACATCAGTGTTAAATAATCAAACAATCATATCAAAACATATTAATTTGTACCGAACGTCTTCACATCTACAGAGCAAAAAAGCATTTAATCACTTCTTAATTATACTTTTCATTAAAATGATTTATAATCTGTATTAACACCAGTTCACTATTACACTAATTAGTAAAAACAATTAATTGTATAAGGGTTTTTTTCATCATTTTTTAACCATTTATTTATGAATTGTGTGTGTGTGTGTGTGTGTGTGTGTGTGTGTGTGTGTGTGTGTGTGTGTGTGTGTCTGACCTTTAATAAATCTAGGTGAATGACACTATTTGTACACACTGATCACTGAATTTTATTGAAATGATTTTAGGTGTTTTAGGTGTTTCCTGATGGTTTACACAAACTGGTCTTAAAACTACACCTGCATTATACTCTGTCGTTATTTCCTTCGCTCTCTATTTATCTCTCTCCCTCTCTCTCTCATACACACACACACACACACACAAACACACACACAAAACACAAAACAATCAGGAGGCCGGTCGGCTACAGTGACCCAAAATCAAGTATTCCACTCATGCACATCCTTCACATCTTACAGCAGGCAGGAGGCAGAGCGAACAGGCCACTCAATTAGAGTCTCACTGCATCCCTGACACACACACACACACACACACACGCACACCCCACACACACACACACACACACATACACTTGCACATGAGTCATTCAATCATTATCTAATGAAAGCAGTTATCTGATTAATTAAGTGTTCATGTAAACACACCAACATGCAACAGATTTAACTCCTGATCGCTTAACAGCACAACAATCTGATTAAACTCACGATCAGACTGATTTCCAGAAATCTGACAATGACCTTGGGGTTCAGAACACTTACACACACACTTAACACTTACTAACCCTGTACTTTGCATTTACAACACCATAACCTTGACCAACTAATAATAATAATACTAATACTAGTCTACGATTCAATTTCCCTTTGGGATTAATAAAGGACTAAACAGGTCATGTGACCTGATGAGTCCAGACTGAGTCTGTTCCAGAGTGATGAGGGTGAGAAGGGAAGCGCACGAAGCGATGCTCCCATCATGCATAGCGTCCACTGTACGAGCCTCTGGAGACAGTGTTCTGATCTGGGGTCGCTTCAGTCGCTCAGGTCGAGACTCAGCAACGTTATGTGGCGATAACATGAAGTCACATGACCACCTGAATGTACTGAATCACCAGCACATCACATCTATGGAGGGTTTCTTCATCCCTGATGGCACACGTGCCGGTATCCACCTCAATCTCCTGTCAATTTTATTTCTAATAAGTGTACGAGTGGACACGGTGGGCTGAATATACAGCTTGTGCATGTGAAGGAAATGAAACATGCTGGCGTCAGTCAATAAAACAGTTTGGTTACAAACATTTTTAAAGATGCACCAATGTCCCGGTCCTGTCACTCTCTAGACAATGTTTTAAAGAAATCCGGTTAGTGACTGACTCGTACTCACATATATGCATCGATCAGTTCATTCACTTGCACGTGACGGCACTATTGTGTTTTGCTTTTGCCGTTACCGAGTTATATTTAAAGAAGTAAAAACAAACTGGGAAAACCACGGGCGAAAAGATCCCTCCGTCTGTATGCACTGAAAAAACTCTCCACTCCACCAGGGGGCAGCAATAAGAAAATTTGTATTTGTAATAAAATGCGTGTTGATGTTTAAGCGGAATTCGCGCATTTATTACACAAAGATTCGTCACACTTTTATCTGCTAATAGTTACGTGTAATGTCTTGGAACATCCATAAAAAGTTCAAGTTTGTTCCTTTTTCACTAACTAGACTCCCTTTATTTCTCTACATAATCCCCTGCTACACTAATGCACTTATCCCAGTGGTTCACTAGTGCTTGGACACCGTCAAGGTAGAAAGTTTTCTCAGCATACCGGAGTCGTGATCTGACTGCCTGCTTCAGGTCTGAAACGCCGGCCTCCCAGGAACTCCCAAACATGTGGGAATGGCTTGGAGTGAGGTCCGGACCGTACGGGGGACGTGGCAATAATGTGCAAGTGGTGCAGCGGTCGTTATGACTCTGTCCATTGTCTTGCGAAACAGAATAGTTTTTTTTTTTTTCTATTAGAGAAAGTGCTCCTTTAAGTCATCTTGATGGTATCCAAGCATTAGTGTAGCCGGGCATTATATAGTGAAATGAGAGGAGTTTTTACACTCAGAAGTGTGTTCTGTTATTCTGCACAATCAAAAAGTCCCGCTTTGACTCGAACATGTACTGTACATCTTAATACCATGTAGATGTTTGGTGTGATTATTCATTATTATTAATAATGAGGATTATTATGACTCATTCTCGAAGTGCTGAGAGAGTCTCCCAGTCTGTGTGTGAAGCAGTGAATGGAGCGGAACTCGCTAGTCGTTAGCACATAACGGTAAAAAGGCCAGCGAGGTGACAAGCTGCTGAGGTTGTGTTAATGTTGTTAGCTAATTAAACACGGCTTTTATTTTATTATTCATTCCTTATACTGACACAAAAATAAAACTATTAGTGATTTCATGAATGAGCATTTTTTATGACTAAATTTTTTTTCGTCTGGTGTTTCAACTTCCGTCATAAACTAAAGCCAGCTACAAAGTATTGGCTCCCTTGTTGAAGATCGGTTGAAAAGAAGAGGGTGTAACGGAGGGAATGTATCGATATTGTGGACATTTTAACGAATTAACAAATGTTATTCATGTCTTTTGTTACATTCCCTACAATAAATAGTTTCGAATTACATAGTGATCGAGTTCGGTAAAATAACACAATGATAGGGTTTCATTAAAAAAAAAACACTTTTCAAGCTAAAAGACTGTAAAATGTTGCCAAATGTGTATAATTGACGCTTCTTTGCTATTCAAAAACAATTCAAAAATTGTTTGAATGAGCAGCCACTTGAACGTGACTCTTTCACACTTTAGTTTTAATCCAAAGGAAATTGAAGCTAATACATCAGAAGTGTTGATTTGTCAAAGCTGAAACCACTGCAAACTTTCAGGCTTGTTATTAAAAGATTAGCGAGATCGTTAATCTTGTAACAAAAAAAAACAAAAACAAAAAAAAGCATTGCTAGGCGATAAGGCTTATAACAAAAAGGGCCGAAGACAATCCGTGCTTAATCTGTTTACAGCACACTGACTCCTAAACACAAGCTGTGCGACTCGACGGAGAGTTTGGGTTAAAAGCAGTGAGGACGACTCGATCTACAGTAGGTGGAAAAACCCTGGCCTCAGACAGAGAGACTGAGATATATTCCCCGGGTCTCTGATGGACCCGACGTGTTAATTGGTTGTTTAATACGTCCACGCTCCAGTAGCTCTCCATTACAGTAAAAAAAAAAAATTTTTTTTTAAACTTAAGGCCTTTCAAAGGCTGTTAAACAACACACTTAAATTACGTTCAGCATCACTCGAGCTGCTTGCTGAAAGACTCTCAAGTGTCAAAATGGCATGATAGCTTCTCATTTTTCTCAAGGTTTTGTCACTAAATAAAAATACACGATTATATCAAATCATTGCACTAAACGTCGGCACGGTGGTGTAGCAGGTAGCACTGTCGCCTCGCACCTCCAGGGTCTGGGTCCGATTCCCGCCTCGGGGTCTGTGTGCATGGAGTTTACATGTTCTGCCCGTGCTGCGTGGATTTCCTACAGGTACTCCGGTTTCCTCCCACAGTCCAAAGATTAAGATAACTGGCGTTCCCAAATTGCCCGTAGTGTGTGAATGCGTGTGCGAATGTTGACCGGAGGTTCTACCACGGCCATAACATGGGAATAAATACAATGTTCACCCTTGTAGGACTACAGCAGTTCCCAGATGGATGGAGATGGACTGCACTAGATGTAAGACAGCCCTTTTTAATAACTCTCCGTGTCTCTTCGTTAGACAGGGAATGTGACGGCTTACACATTGGAATGTACTGTACAGTACCGCTCATGCTCAAGTCTATGGAGTTAACTCAGACTCAAAAGCCAAGGAATCAGGACTTGACTCAAGATTTACACCTGGAGTCTTGATTCAGGAACTCTAGTTTGGAGTTCTGGAAGCGATTGCGACACTTGAGACAATTCTTCCTCTTTTATGGTTTGGACTTCAGAGCCAAGTACTCTTGATCTTAGACTTAGTCTTGATTTAAGGGCGTTGATTTGCCCTGACCTGACTCTAGCACTACAGGGAGGAACTGTATAGGCGGCGGTCATTATGTTCCCATGCACAGTTACAGTAAGTGGAGCGATGGTTAGATCTTGACTAGGCCACTTGGATGTTCCACTGTCCTTCTCCCAGTGTACAGCAGAGGAAAGGGTTGGACACAAGGATTTAATGGATTCTTTGCAAAACTATGAAATAACGTCATTAGATAATTAAGTAACTAAGTTTAAATTAAGTGTGTTTGTAAACCCCATCGACCTCCATGAAGAAACTGTCTCTCGTGAAGACCGTCCCAGGGAAGCAAGACCAAAACTTACTGCTGCAGAGGAGACGTTCATTTAGAGTCGCCAGCCTCAGAAATCACCAATTAACAACTAGCACCTCAGATTAGAGCCATTATGAAGCTTTACAGAGCAGTAGTAGTAGATACATCTCAATATCAACTGTTCAAAGGAGATTCAACTTCTGCTTCTGGGACTCTAGAATCAAACTGAGCTCTGCAGCCTATCCTGGTTATACTGTAGAGCTAAAGAGTCTAGTGTAGCTCTTAAAACCCAGAGCATTTTTAGCTTTTTTTTAGCATTTTGTTCATTCCTATAGTTTAATATACAGTCAAGCCTTGGTTTACGAGCATAATTCTTTCCGAAAGCATGCTTGTAATCCAAAACGCTCGTAAACCAAAGCAGATTTTTTCATAGGAAAAAACCTCGACCGAAAACCTCATTGATGCACTCCACAAACAGGACACAAGTGACCCAAGCCTTGCTGTTAGACCTCCACATAACATTGCACTGGCTCTTCTGCACTTTACATTTTTTATTGTAACTCGTGGATTTTCCGAATGATACACAAGCAGGGGCTTGATTTTTAATTGAGAGAAAGTGAATAACCATTGGTTCGGTTGTGTTGACGTGCGATTGGCATCAAAACAAGAAGCCTATACATGCCACATGATTTTTAATGATATTTGGTGCTCGCAAACCAAGACTTGCTTGTTTTTCAAGTCATTATTTATTAAAAATCTTTGCTCGTCTTGCAGAACAAACGTGAACCGCGTTATTGGCAATCCGAGGTTCCACTGTACATATAAAGGGGTCAGGATTGCGCAGTACAGAGTGACATATAATTTTCTTTTTCAGCACAACCTAGGTGCGTTGAAATGCATTGTAGTTTAATTTAACCAATTATACAAACATGACTGAGCAAAAAAAAAAAAAAAAAAACACAGATACACATGATTATGTGTTTGCAGTGGTTTCTATGACCAAAAGTAATAATAATAATAATAATAATAATAATAATAATAATAATACAAGCATTTGGTGAGTTGAACATTTTTGCGACATAGTCACTGGACTCCCATCACAGTACATGGCGAGAGACTCGATTCATCTTGAGCTTAATGTCTTGGGACTTAAGTCGGTTCATACACTAAATCTATAAACAACGAACTGAACTCAGGCTTTAGAGCTGACTTGGACTTGTCTGCTTGCGAATCTGCTTCTAACTCAGAAGCTCAGTGTTTTGTTCATTAGTTGGTTCTTTAATTCATTGCATTAATGACATATTAATTTCCACCACTTGATTACAGTTCAAGTCCGAGTGCCCCAACTTAAAGCTTCTTCACCTTATTAGTCATTTCCCCATCTGTGTCCCTGCTAGTGACTGATACAGTAAAAAAAAAAAAATAAATAAATAAACCTGAACTCTATAGAGACTTTCCTATCTGTGCAATTTCATCTCCATGCACCTCCAGGTCTCAATGCTTAATGCTCCAATAATACGAGAGAATCAGAAGCCTCTGCCATGAGACACACGGATAATGTGTCTGGTCAAGCTCGGTCACTCTAATCAAAGACTCATTACACAAGCCTCCCGGTTTGCTCCCATACACGCACACACACACACACACACACACACACACACACAGAGACACGCACACACTCATACTGGGATTAAGACCAACTCTGGGTAACAAATGATCCCAATTTTCCCATCTATCCTTGTGAGAAGGAAGGGCTAAATATGCTTCTACCTTCTGTAAAATCTGATTAAAGCGGTGTGTGCTGGTGATTGCCACTGGGAAATCATTAGGCCAGTGATGATAGCGAAGGAGAAGGAGAGGGACAAGTGGCATGCGAGGAAAGCAGTCATGATTTATTACTAGGTCAAGGGATTTCTAGAAACACTGGTCAGGGGGGTGCGCTAAAAAATGCATGAGGACTTTCTGACCTATTTTGTTTTGATCAATGGTCGAAGCGATTATGTCGGGATTCTACCATGCAGGGCTTAGTATGCTATCGCTCTATGTATAACCTCAGAACCTTTCCTTCGAAGACTGTGGGCCGTAAAATAACAAGCGGCTTGTGGAATACGTGTCCGATTATTAGAGACGGATTCGATCGGGTTCATCCCTGACTCGGTATCCTGTAGCTTTGTTCTTTCATTTGTGTTTCTGTAATCTGGTCTTTAAATAAATAGTTAATTATACCAACCATCTGCTCGACGCCAAAAATCAAATAGATTTATTGTTTTATTGCTTTCAGGCGTACAGTTATCACCCTTAATTAATCCGTCACCAGTCCTCCCGTTCCCATTTCCTTTTTCTCCCCCCTCTTTTCTCACTCCCACTTTTGTTTTTGCCTAGCGAGGAGGTACGTTCTCTCCATTTTAACTCGATAATGAGATTGGGTCCCTTTAGGGAAGCTTCCCGAGATGCTATTTTGACATTTCGTACGCTCAGTTGCTTGGGCCCCCAGGCAATTCCGCGCCTCTCCCGTCGTGTAGCTACACCTCTGCTCATAGATAAGCCACATAAAGGAAGTAGAAATGAATGTTGTGTGTGAACCAGGACGTAGGGAGAGCATGATAAATAATACTGTTCAGAAACAAGCCAAAAAAAACAAGGGAAGTCTGGAGTAGGGTGAAAAATAAGATAGGACAAGTGGAGAAAAACAACATTTAACACTCTTCAAGTGGTTTTTAATATAATCTCCAGGTTGTGTGAATGGAGAAGTGAGGCATCTGTGTATACCTGTGGTTGTAGCCCCATTGAGATGCTAATTGCAAATCAGCTTTTTTCAGTCAGGTGGCCAGGGAGCAAGCAAGGACAGGGAGAGGAAACAGAGGCTGATGCATGAGAGGAGAAAGCAGGAAGAGCAGCTGAGATGTTCATGATGAGACATTTCCTGTTTGATTCCTCTGATTCTTGAAAATCTTTAGAACTTGTCACCAACTTGCGGAGGTAAGAAACACATCTGTCTGTGTGAACTGCACACACAATCACTCACCAACACAACCCGCTCGTTACAGGAACTCGGCTGGGAGTTACTGCCGCACCCCCCTTACAGGCCCCTCACACTCCAAGCCATTCCCACATGCTTGGAAAAGGAATTAGAGGAGTTCCTGGGAGGCCAGAAAACTTTCTACCTTGATGGTGTCCAAGCACTAGTGAAACACTCGGATAGGTGCATTAGTGTAGCAGCGGATTATAATGTCAAGTAAAGGCGTGTTCTGGTATTCTGGAGGATCAGAAGTCCTGCTTTGACTTGAACGCCGATTGTATAATAAATCGAGATGTGGTGAGTAATCAGAACGTGAGGGGTTTTAACAGGGTGTCAATAGGATGAGATTTGAAGTGAGTTCAGCATCGTTAAGGGGGCGTCACTGAACATTATAACTACAGGACTAACAGTTGATGTAAATTTGCGATGTAGTGGTGAATAAATGATGATTAAATGAATTAATTTAATGGCGGCGTCGTGGTTGGCACTGCGGCCTCACACCTCCAAGGTCAAGGGTGTGAGGTCTCGACCCTCACTGTAGAGAATTTAATTGATTTAATATTTGACCATTTAGCTACAAATGTTAAGATTATTCACACCTCAGAATATCTCTATACACACATGTACACTAAGCCATCACAGTCGTATGGCGCGTCTGTGCTTAAAATAAATGAAGTCATTCATTCATTTCCTTTGATTATATATTTTTTGTAATTGCAATTAAAACTTCACTTAAATAGATTGCTAGCTAACGATCATGAGTTAATACAAACCAGAAAAATAAATAAATGAATGAAAAAAAATGTCAAAATAAATACTAATAATATTTACTGTATATGTTTCACTAAACATTGTGGCGACAGTTTGGTGACGGCCCTTTTCTATTCCAACAGGACTCCGCCCCAGGACACAAAGCTAGAAACACACGGTCTGATGAGTTCGGTGCGGAGGAACTCGAGCGGCCCGAACACAGAGCCCTGATCTCAACCCATTGCATTGTCACAAAGCAGCTGAACAGAGATACAGTTTTGAATCTACATTTATTCCTAATGAGTAAAGAAAAACTTCCCGACAGGACATGAGGAACGACCTTGAGAGGAACCAGACTGCTCTAAACACTGTAAACTATAAAGTCGTACCACTAAGATGTAGTTAGTGATGCAAGTTCACGCTAGGCAGGTGTACTTCACAGTTACCTAACAGCAGCATTTTTATACTCGGCTTCATCTTTCATGTGAATGCACTATAATAAGGACGTATCCAGTTAACCTTGGGATGCTTCTCAAAAAAAAAAAAAAAAAAAACCAGGTAGAAGAAAGAATAGCAGCGTTCCTTTGCTTTTTAATCTCTGTTTACTGATGCGCTGCTGGTAAGATTTATTTCCGCAAGGACCCGTGGGTGATTATTAAACCCTCAGTACTGCGTAATGATGCGTTCAGGTACTGGAGCGTACTTAAAACAATTTTTAAAAAACTGTATAAACAGGACCAGAAAAAGGTGCTTTTGCAGAGCGCCTTCACCTCCGGCATCCTGCTGTAATAAGGCAGAGTAGAGAATGACAGAAAGCCCGAACGCTCTTCAATTAAAATCCGGATGAGGAGCCGCAGTCGCTGCGCAGGGGCTCATTCATCAAACGCGAAAAACAAAACAAGCTCAGCGTCCCTGGCCTGTAAACAGCGCCTCGTCACGCTCGTGACCCAAAGTCCAGATCCGCTCCCTGATCCCGAGCGGTGACGGCTGCGGCGCTGACGCTGCTCAAATTAATCATCGTGTTCTTTCCTTGGAATGCAAAATACCTTCGGTTTAAGCCACACTTCACGTACTGCGATAGAAGGAAGAAGGACTTGCTATGGCAGTCGTGTCTATAAGCATCTATAACACATTCGCGACATGATCTCAGAGTCAAATAAGACGAATATTTTCATAATTAATACAATTTAGTATATAACATTTTCATTCTGAATAACACTGCATGCATGAGTAGGCATAAAGCATTGAACAATACACAGGTGACTTACTGCAGTTATTAACTGCCATGACTAACAGTAACTATTCACACTCAGGAAAAAGTTAGTTTATTTTGTTTTGGTTTGTTATAAATGCTGCCTATTTATAAAATATATTAACTATTCATAATAATATCTAACATTCCTAATAATTATATAAATATTACTATTAAGCCTTATGAATGTCTAATGACTCTTAACATAATGAATAGTATGTTGCTAATAACATAGTTTCTTTGCTTTTAGCAATATAACACTTTAACTGTTGCTTCTTATGCATTATGATAACTCATACAGCATGATGATAGCATGATAGCTCTAAAATGTTATACATTTGCTATAATAATAACATTCATAATGCATTACAAATGTACTATGAATTGTTAATGAAAATAATGCATAATACATATTCCAATAAGGCATCATTAATTTTCATAAATTGCTATAATATATAGTGTTGAATAGCTATGAGTCGTTCAGAAGAAGCACTTATTAGGAGCCTGTGTTATACCGCTGTGACTGTTTAATCTCAAGATTCTAATGAGCGCTTATAATGCAGTAATGACACCATAGCTGTTTTCTCTAAATCACGCTTAGTTGAGTTCATTAATTATGTCACATGATTGTCAAGGTGACACTCCGACATACTGAACAGTTTCGTGTCAACTGTTTTGCCTTGCTATGTCGACTCTATGTCAGTCTGGAGATGCTATAAGACTACCTTAAAAAGAAGAAGAAGAAAAAGACTTTTGTGTGCTGCGCTTGACATCTTGTCACCAGAACCACCGAACCAGGCTGGATAAGGGCTGATGGATTTTTTAATAAGCCTTCATGAAGGTTTTTGTGCTTCTGCAGTAGATTTGCCGTGTAGCCCAATGAACATTATCCTTCAATATTACAGCAGCATTTAAAATAAATTCAGCAACAGCTCATTCATCATCTGACTCGAAACCACAGGAAGTGCTCGCGGGGAAACCGTTTCACCACCCTGTACATTGATTTCCTATTTTTGTTCCAGCGCATTAGAATGTCTGTTCTGTCTCGAGGTTCAGCAGAAACACACGGATTATATTTGGGCTTCCAGAATTCATTCTGCTCTCAAACGCCAGAAAAACACACTGAGCCTGTGTTCGACCTCAAGCCCGAGTTTAGACTGAATGCTGAAGCAAATGTACCGCGCTTATATGTTAACTATTGATAAATACACGTCTGGTGTTTGCAGGAGTTAGTACCCACTCGCAGAGGGCCAAATGTTTCCGTACAGATGGTTTGGTTTTATTATTAGTGCTTTACTGATTTAGAAAGTCTGAGTTATTGCCACAGGCCCAAGAAGTGGATGAAGCTAACAACAGAGTGCAGAGGAGAGTAGTTTAGCAAAGTTTACTGAAGTACGTAAAGTGTGGTGAAGTAAAGTTTACTGAAGGATCTTGAGGAGGAATGTAATGTATAGAGCAGTAAAGTGGAGTAAAGTGATGTTTAACTGTGAAGTGAAGTAACATACAGTAAAGTATTATTTAGTGGAAAAGATCAAGGTTTCTTAAAGAACCTGAGGTGGTGGTGGTGGTGGTGGTGGTGGTGGTGTTCTTCTTCTTCTTCTTCGTCTGCATATGATTCGGCACAGGCTTCACACCGGATGCTGCTCCTGATGGGAGCTCCTTGGGATTGGACCTAAGGATGCCCTGAATCCACTGGCTGGGTTTGAGCACATCAGATGGGAATCAAACATGGGCCTTTCGCCTGGTAGAAGAGAAGACTAGCACTGAGCCACCGATGCCTGCTGGAGGAAACCGAGGTGGAGTAGAACGAAATGTAGCCTTAGAAAGCGGAGTGGAGAAAAACTGGATGGAGTGTGGTCAAGTAAAGCGAAGTACACTGTAAACCCGAATGCTCAAAGTAATTAAACACATTGAGTTCTGTTAACTGAAAGGATTACAATTAGTTAAAATTACCTAAATGACACTTTTTTCAAGTTAGCCGAACAAGTTTGATATTTTAAGCCACAGTAACCACAGTCTCCTTAAAGTTCCACCAACTTAAAATCTTTCAGCCGAGTGTTTTTGCGTCCGACGTCATCAATGCACATGTAAGCTGCCCATATTGAATTGTTTTGATCAAAATGGTGGCTTGGTCTGTCTTCGCATAATCTTTACAAACCTGGGCTCCCTGAAGTACCAGAGCACTGCTGGCTCAGTGGGAGGTGTTTCACCTGCCACGTGAAAGACCCGGGTTCGATTCCCAGCCACTGGATGAAGTGCCTGTCCCAAGCCCAGATAAAAATGGTAGGGCTGTGTTCAGAACGGCATCTGGGGTAAAAACATGTGACCGCTGTGGCGACCCAGTGCCAGGAGCAGACGAAAGACCAACAACAATTTATTTCATTTGCAACAACTAAAAAAATATACATAGTACGAGTTCGGCTACTCAGTAATGCACGTACATAACGATTAATATGAATGAGTACAACAAATTCAAAAACTGATCGTTCTGTTCACTTAAAATTGGAAACATCATTACTTAAAAAATTTGATGTAACTGATTACCTCAAATTTTTTGAGTTTCGCCAACTTATTTGGGTTTACAGTGTAGAGGAAAGTGTAAACAAGTGAAGCGTATTAGAGCAAAGTTTACTGCAGGAAACTGTGGTGGACTGGAGTGAAGTGTAGCACACAACGGTGATGTAAAGTGTAGAGGAGTAAAGTTAAGTAAAAACATTGCAAAAATGATTCACGTATGCACACAGAGTAGGTATTTACACAGGTGGACAAAATTGTTGGTACCCTTCGGTCAATGAAAGAAAAACTCACAATGGTCAAAGAAATAACTTTAATCTGACAAAAGTAATAATAAATAAGAATTCTATGAATGTTAACCAATGAAAGTCAGACATTGCTTTTCAACCATGCTTCAACAGAATTATAAAAAAAAAATGAACTCATAGAACAGGCCTGGACAAAAATGATGGCACCCCTAACTTAATAGTTTGTTGCACAACCTTTTGAGGCGATCACTGCAATCAAACGATTCCTGTAACGGTCAATGAGACTTCTGCACCTCTCTGCAGGTATTTTGGCCCACTCCTCATGAGCAAGCTGCTCTAGTTCTTTCCGGTTTGAAGGGGGCCTTTTCCAGACAGAATGTTTCAGCTCCTTCCAAAGATGCTCAATAGGATTGAGGTCAGGGCTCATAGAAGGCCACTTTAGAATAGTCCAATGTTTTCCTCTTAGCCATTCTTGGGTGTTTTTAGCTGTGTGTTTTGGGTCATTGTCCTGTTGCAAGACCCATGACCTGCGACTGAGACCCAGCTTTCTGACACTGGCCAGCATATTTCTCTCTAGAATCCCTTGATAGTCTTGAGATTTCATTGTACCCTGCACAGATTCAAGACACCCTGTGCCAGATGCAGCAAAGCAGCCCCAGAACATAACAGAGCCTCCTCCATGTTTCACAGTAGGGACAGTGTTCTTTCTTCATATGCTTCATTTTTCTGCCTGTGAACATAGAGCTGATGTGCCTCGGCAAAAAGTTCCATTTTTGTCTCATCTGTCCATAGGACATTCTCCCAGAAGCTTTGTGGCTTGTCAACATGTAGTTTGGCATATTCCAGTCTGGCTTTTTTATGATTTGTTTCAACAATGGTGTCCTCCTTGGTCGTCTCCCATGTAGTCCACTTTTGCTCAAACAACGACGGATGGTGCGATCTGACACTGATGTTCCTTGAGCATGAAGTTCACCTTGGATCTCTTTTAGAAGTCTTTCTGGGCTCTTTTGTTATCATTCGCATTATCCGTCTCTTTGATTTGTCATGAATTTTCCTCGTGCGGCCACGTCCAGGGAGGTTGGCTACAGTACCATGGATCTTACATTTCTGAATAATATGTGCAACTGTAGTCACAGGAACATCTAGCTGCTTGGAAATGGTCTTATAGCCTTTAGCTTTAACATGCTTGTCTATAATTTTCTTTCGAATCTCCTGAGACAACTCTTTCCTTCGCTTCCTCTGGTCCATGTTGAGTGTGGTACATACCATGTCACCAAACAACACAGTGACGACCTGGAGCCCTATATATAGGCCCACTGACTGATTACAAGATTGTAGACACCTGTGATGCTAATTAGTGGACACACCTTGAATTAACATGTCCCTTTGGTCACATTATTTTCAGTATTTTCTAGGGGTACCATCATTTTTGTCCAGGCCTGTTCAATGAGTTTATTTTTTTATAATTCCGTTGAAGCATGGTTGAAAAGCAATGTCTGACTTTCACTGGTTAACATTCATAGAATTTTTTTTAATTATTACTTTTGTCAGATTAAAGTTATTTCTGTGACCATTGTGAGATTTTCTTTCATTGACCGAAGGGTACCAACAATTTTGTCCATGTGTGTAAATTAACGGCCGAATTTCAACTCAAACAAATTGCTAAGTTTATGGTAAATAAATAGAAATGAGTACATCGCAAAAGTCATGTATTTTAGTATAACAGACATAGCAATGTGTAAAAGTTACAATCTGTAAGGCACTTAAGTGCAGTTCAGAAGGTCCCAGGGTCCCCTTGCCCTTAACCCTCAAGTGTTAAGACATGAAATGAGATCAAATGTAAGTGACTCTGGATAAGAGTGTCTGCAAAATGCCATAAAGGTGAAATGTGTAGCAATGATCTGTATGTCGTTCACACGTGTAGTGCCAGGTGTTCTCGAGCAGAAGTGTCAGAGACAGGGTTTTTTAATACGTTTGTAGATAACTGCCTTTACACACAAACAGCTGCCTCTAAAAATCAGGAACGGGAACTGCAGACTGGAGCGGGAGCTGGGTTGCGTAATGTCGAGCAGGCGCCGTATGGAACTGGCTTTTGGTCCCGATTTTATCTCTGAATCACTCGGCCAGAACTGATTTTATAACCAGGCTGAATTTTGGTCTGAGTCTCTTGGGCTTTGATGTGAAGTGTGAGCATGGCCCCGGGGCCCAATTAATCACTCCTGTGACCAGTGCTGTGGCTCCCAGGTGATTAGATGGATGCCAGGCATTTTGTAGTGCGCATTTTGTTATGCATATTGTGCTGTGAAACACAGAAAGATACCATACAGTCTCAGGGTGAGTCTAATAAAACACTACTGTATATTAGAGATGGGAATCACCAGGGAATAATCGATACGATATTATCATGATAGTTCATCTGGACTGTTAATCCAAGGTCTGGATTCGGCTTTGGATTGCGATACCGTTCGTATCATGATTTTATATATTCAGTGGTACAACGGCATATGAATTTAATCGGAGGCGAGTTCTTAAGATGAAATTTGTATTGTGAAACACATGTTCCCATAGGAAATAATGTAAATGCAGATAATCCGTTCCAGCCGCCCAAAACTGTTACCAATATTACCAATTTCCAACACTATAATCATACTTTTGCATCTAAAAACAATCCAAAACTTTTAGAAAAGACATGTAAAGGAAGGGAAATATGGAATAAATAAACTTCAAATTAAACCTCACTTAACCTTAATTTATGATTCCTCTCGGCACCGGCTGCTTTAAAACCCAAACTGAAAGCGTCTCCCTTTTCTTCTTGTTACCGTCCTTGATAACATCGCAAAATGCAAACCCCCCCCAAAAAAAATGATACTTTCACTTGGCTTTTCACTGACGCAAACAAGTTTTGAACGGCTCCCAGACATACGCGCCACTTAGCTGACGTTCAGTTCGTTCGCTCGCTCATGTGCGTAAAATACTTTGTATGATGAGGCCAATGCCTTGCAAAATTTAAGTTTTTAACTCTGAATTCATTTTTCTTCTCACGAATACCACAATCTGGAAACACCACGAATTCCAACCTTGAGAAGAACCAATTTAAGGCCCTCTGTTGTCCGAGCCAAATGCACGAGCGGCCGGCGTGCCACTTCCATCGCGTTGCGTTTCTTTGTGTATTGAATTGTATTTTAGGCCCAGCTGCAAATAATTACTTTGTCAACAGATGGCTTGAAATATGCACAAACGAACTCGCATGCTAACACTGCTCTCTTCATTAGCATCGCTCTCCAGGCGTGTTATAAAAGGAGCAGCGTAATTGTGCAGCACTTCCTCCTTAAATGCATTCAATTGCTACGTGTCTGAAATGGAAGTGGAAACGGGCAACAGTTCTCACCGAGCTCCAGATGAATCCCGGCTACGAAGGAGTTGAGGAAGAACATGAAGATGACTATGGAAAGCACCGAGACACACTTCACCAGCAGGACTTTATCTGTGATTCTGTGCTGTAGAAAATAAAAGAGAGCAAATCAGTGAAAGAGAGAGAGAGAGAGAGCAGACTGGCTTCTTTCCAGCAACAATTATGTTCTCTCAGCCATAATGGGAGAAATTAGTGCTCCTTCTCTTCAGTATGACAATAACAGCAGAACAGGAAAGGAACAGTCGAGTGGGGTTACTGCGGGAAGCATGTAGGCAGGAAGAACATTATTGTTCCCATTCATTTAGATCTCGGTTTTTATTATAATCATTTTCTTCATCTTTACCGTCTTCTGTAGCTCCTGGATGTTGCTCTCCCAGTTTTTGTCCTCCTGCGATATTTGCCTAAGAGAGATAAAAACACAGAGATGTGTGATCACGGGACGGCCGAGCTCATTTTTAAACGATTTCTGTGCAGCGCGTCAGAGTTCACCTCCATTCAAATCGATAATGTTTCTAAACCCACATCACACTTAATGCCTTACTGAAATAACCTAGTGGTTGGCACTGTGACCTCACACCTCCAGGGTAGAGGATTCGATTCCCGCTTCAGGTCTGTGTTAGTCTCGATATCACTCTCTCTTCTTTTTTGTTTTTTTGGATTTTTCCCAGATTTTCTCCCTAATTTAGTCGTGTCCAATTCCTCCCCGTCACTAGGGGGCTCCCACATTAAGGCTACTACTACCACTCAGCCGGGAGGGCCGAAGACTATCGCGTGTTTCCTCCAAACCACGTGACGCCAGCCGACCGCATCTTTTCGAACTGCTCGCTCGCGCACCGTTGGGGGCGGAGTCACACACTCGGAGGACGGCGCTATCCGCTCCCTCCGCTGCGCGAGCTCACAGACGCCCCTGACTGGCTGTAGAGCCGCGATTAATGTCGGAGCACTATGTACCTCTCATCCCTCCCCTCTGAGAGAGCTCGGCCAATCAGCTCTCTCTAGACCTCCGGCTGCGAGAGGTTACAGCACCACCCGGGATTCGAACTAGCGATCTCCGGATGATAGAGCGAGCGCTTTAACCACTGCGCCACTCGGAGGCCACTCTCTCTCTCTTCTGTCTCACTCTTCTGTCTGTCTCTCTCTGACTGTCTCTTCTCTCTGTCGCTCTATGTAATCCCCTGCTTCACTAATGCACTGATCCTCAGCCATGATCGGACTGCCTTCTTCATCTCTGAAACACTGGCCTCCCAAGAACTCCCAAACCCGTGGAAATGTCTTAGATCAAGGTCAGGACTGTACGGGGGATGCGGCAATAACTACCAGCCAACTTGGAAGACCGATGCGTCTCTTTCGCAAGTTGGATTTTCAAGGATCAGGTTTTCCACCATTTGCACCTTTCAAATGTTTTACTGCAGCTAAGAGTCTCATCTCCGTCCTGTGCTTGAAGTCTTCTGTAAACGCCTGTATTCACCAGAAATTTCATCAAAGGTCCCGGTTTGACTTGATCACCCATGGTCCTATGACTCTAACCCTAACCCTTTTTTTTAAAATACTTCACACAGTCCACTCAACCTTTCCAACTTCCCTTTGCTCCTCGTCTGAAGGTTGGGGTGGAGATCTTTGTGTCCTCTACCGAACCCCTAACCCTAACCCTTTGATGTTTGGTGTGACAAAGTAAATGCCATAACTCAACCTCATGACAGCTATGTCACTCTATGTCACTTTATTAAGGCGTAAGTCAACTTGACATCTGAACTGCATGAAGCAATGTTTAAGACAGATGATGGACACTGGAATACGTCTCAGTTGTAATGGAAGGTTTATGCAGGTGACCACTATGGCCACTCCCTTTAAAAAAAGGTGTTACACCAATGACCAAGTTACACTCATCCCTCTAGATGGAAAAAAAAAAAACATATCCTGTCTATATAATGTGTCAGAACTTTATAAGTCTATAAATCCACTGTATATTTCTTCTTCTTAATTAAAACCTTTTGAACATTCATAAGGGTTAATGAATGCATGTTCAGTGTAAGAGCTCTTAAGAGTCGGTTTTTGCTCAGCAGCTAAGCGCCTTATTGACCTTCTCTAACCCTGAATGTGTGAAATTCGACATTGAAATGAATCGTCTCATAACGGCCTAATGGAAGGACCAGGGTTAATTTTCTCACAATTACACTTTCATATTGAACCACTCCAAACAAATGGCTTCATAAGCACTTTGTAAGACGAAGACCGTCTGGGGAGAAATCGGAGGCTTAAGGGTGGCTACAAGGTCGTGTACAATCAAAGCACTGCGATCCAGCAAAGACTAAAAAATGGCTCCAAATCGATTCTGTCTTTCAAGCGAAATTGCGACAGCGTCTGATTACAGTGACGAGCCGAATCATGTAGATCAGACTCACACCAGAGTCAGTGTGATTTAAACCCAGTGGGATTCACGCCCTCAAACCTGATTATTCAGTATTTCTACTGGAGACCTGCGGTTAGTCACAGATTGTGCCGTTCGCCATCGTGTGAACGAGTCACGCTCAGATCAGAGGCTTTGAGTGATCCACTGGCCGCATGCAGAACTGGATAACGTCCGTGAATTAGCCGTTTGTATTGTGAAGCATAATATTTAACACAGATCTCATCTCTACTGTACATATTGGCAACGTGCTTGGCTAAAATGGCCGATGATCCAAATAAGCCCGTACTTTAGAAGAGGTCGTTTTTTTTTTCGAAATACTGTACAGTGCCGTGCAGAAGTCGTTAGACGACCACGTTTCATCATATTTCAGGTTACTGACACGCCTTTCAAATCAAACTAAAGATCAATTAAACGATAAAACAAGATAGCATTCAAGATTAAAGAAATGGGAACAAATGTTTCACTGTCATGTGGTGCAAAGTGTCTAAAGTGACCTCATTTCCCCTCTCAAAAACATTCCTCTGAAACTGCTCAGGTACTGAGACCGGGCTGAACATGTCCGAGTGGTTACAAAAAAAAAGTCCTTGAAAGTCCGGCTCTTTGGAAGCAAAAGAGGAAGTAATAAGGGAGGGGTGTCAAGACTTTTACACGGTACAGTACTGTATGGTAACAGGTTATCAAAGTATGATGCCTTAATGGACGCCGTGTTACTGCTCTGTCAAACACTCATGAATGACGCATTCGAGGCTGAGAGGTCAAGAGAGGACGAATGGAGACGACACCTTCCACAGAGACGCTGGAGAGACCAGCGGTGTAGATGTACAGCAGGTGTCGTGTCTGGTTTATTGTATTGACTTGGACCCGAAATTGCAGCTATTTGTACCCGGCACTGGACTTTCTAAATACGGCTTTCTTGACATGTTTTTCTTGAACTTGACTTGGTGCCACTTTGATTTGGACTTGGCCTCGACTAGGTCCTGTATCAGACTCGTCTACATCTTAACAATCTCAATCTCGACCTCAACAAAAGTGAGTGGCAAAAATGACTGAACATCAGATACGTTTCGGATTTAGAATCTCATTCCCATGGGAACATTATTTGTATTAAAGTCTAATCCAAGCTTTCTATGGAACTAAATCCAATCTGAGCCGAACAACCAAACTACTTTGGGCATCTTTTCAGCAACATAAACGAACACTATGAGCTTTTTCTCCCTGGTTTGAGTCTTAAAGTTGAATTTATTTGGAATGAAATGTGTGCGGTACCTCTGGAAGGTCCGGAGCTTCTTGCGCAGGAGGCTCTCCAGGTTGAGAACCTTCTCCATGAGGAGACACTTGACGGCGGTCTCCTCTCGGCTGGCGGGGTTGATCCGCTGCGCTGTCTGTCTCCACACCAGAATCTCATGCTTCAGCTCTGCAGAAAAACAACCAACCGACAGATAATTAAATTTACATCCGCGCCTAAAAATGAGCCGCATTCTTCAGGAGAAAGCCTTTGTCTCGCATGGGTGACATTTTATTCTTTAACACAATAAAGATAGTGAGGAATAAAGTTCCCACTATGGTTCTGATCCATTTAGAATGCTCGCTCGCTCTCTCTCTCTCTCTCTCTCTCTCTCTCGCTCAGTGATTTCAATCAGATCAGCTTTTATACTGTATATTTCTTTATGCTCAAAACCTGTTTCAAGTTTTTACACGTATTATTTCTGCGATGGTATCGAATGCAGGAGCAGCAGGAGGCTGGTAATGGTGATGTGGATGCTGCGAGCATGGGTCCATCTGCTCTCCAACAATCCCTGATGATATTGGACGCATAAAAGTCACTTCCATCACGAGGATCAGACTGGATTTCCATCAGCAGACATTCATTCTGTTTGCTGCTGCTGCTGATATTGAGGAAACTGAGAGAATCTTACCTGAATTCCGGCTCCTGATTGGTCTTGTTCATATAAATGAATCAATACATCAGCTAGAATATGTTATCGTTGCTATAGTAACCATGTATGACGGACACACGTTGATGGAAAGAGTCTCCAGTGTCAGTGCCTTCACAATAAGAGCAGTAACTTCTTTCTTTTTTTTTTTCTTTTTTTTTGCGTTTTTGAGATTCCTCATTAAAATAACAAGCTCTGCTTTTATTTTTGTGTCTTCAGGACGGCAACAGTAGCTCTGTCTTGGTGATTATTTTCCTAGAACCGCACACCTTACTGGGTTTTATTCCTCACACACAGCTGAGTTGAAAAGCCGCACAGGGGAACAATATTAGCCAGCGGGAGTTTGGTACCAATGAAGCTGGCACCGCAGGATCTCTCGGCTCCATAGATTTGAAATTGGACTGGCATCGAGAAGCCACCAGCATGTGTTATGATGGTGTTCCAGATCGGAAAATCAGGCAGCGGACTGATGAAAGGTGGACTGGTGAGGTCCTGAATCACCGCACTCTAATTCTCCAGCATACAGCCTGATATAGCGTTCGCCCTGAACCCAGTGACCTCATACAAGCAGGATAAAATAGGAACTGTGAACAGGAAGGCACTGTACGAGCGGAAACCCGCCCGTCTTTTTAATTAGAAATTTCTCTAGTCATTGTGCAGCAATGACTAATAAATCATGTTTCACAGAGACACAAAATAATGAGTCTGATTCGCGAGTGCAGTTGAATAAGTTGCCTGCGCTGCATGTGATTTGCACCAACGAGTTATATAAATAATTTACCATGAAAACATGGTGAAAAAAAAATTTTTTTAATTTTCATTCCACACACTCACAGGTCAACTTCATCTGTAATAGCAATTAAAAGGACTGAGAACGGTCCGAAAATGTAAAATGCCATATAAACATAGGAATGATCACACTGCCATATAATACAGCAGCAAGTCTTACACACACAGACAGGCCACGCCCACTAAACACTAGATTACCGGTGTGGCACTAATCAGCCCTGGTATGACTGACAGCACAGAGATCTCGTGCTCAGCAGGAACTACAAACTCTCTGCTGATTGTCCTATAAAAGGCTCCCACAATGAAACCAATAACGTCTGTCCTGCACACGTTTAACAAAACCCAATCGCACCCCGATCAGAAGCAACAGCGCATGAAAGACGTCTCAGAATGTTCGAATCACCAGGCATCAGAACCAGCGTCGCCTTGAGGGCACTTTAATTACTTTCTCGAGCCCAGTGAGAGCTTCGACAGGGCAATTCAGTCAAATCAGTATCCCGAGATGTGCTGCCGTGCATAAAGAGGCCGGCGGAGGAGGAGCTGTTACATGAATAGGCCGTACTCTCCGCTCCATTCTGTTACTCTCAGGTGTTCTGAGGAGGACGCAGGTGGAGAAGGTGCAGCCGTGGTGAAGTGTCTCGAGGAAGGACAGCTGGTCCATCTTTAGGAGGACCCGAGCTCTGGGATTCGAGCTTTGGCCATGACGTTCACCGTCTGAGTCAACACTCGGTTCTGGATGTTTCCTGGTTTACGAGTTTACAGGACTTTTCTGGAACTTGCTTCTAACAGACATGGTTCTGAGAATCCACTGGTAATTACATACCTCTGCATGTTTTTTTCGTTTATGCTATTGCCAAAAATTATTCTTGTTTATGAATTTAGGTGTCTTTCTGTAACTGGTTCCGATTTTCAGGGTCTCTTCAGCCACGTGGTTCGAAATGGACATTGCTCGGAACTTCTGTGTCTTTCCTGCACATTGGTTCTTGATCTGCATGGTTCTCCATCTATGGGTCATTTCTGACACTTGCCTCTTTGTTAACATGGTGCAGAGTTTCTGGACCTTTTGACACTTGGTTTTGGGTGAGCTGGTTTCTGAGTTTTTGTGTCTCTTCTGAAACCTGGACCTGGATGAACGTGGCTCTGAGTTTCTGGGTCTTGTTTAACATTTCTAAACATAACTTCACTCTTTTGGACGACTTTCCCTTACAGAATAAGAACATTCCCTTATATGATTATTCTGACTAATGAAAATGACAAGATAATGTGTCTATCCAGCACACTAAAGTATTAAATAGTGCACTCTAATAGATACTAAACCCAGGGCTAAATCCCATCCCGCCCGCTAAACTACTAAACAATATTTCCACATAATCACTGATGTGACTTTTACAGTTGGTGCCTTGAACATTTTTTTTTTTTCATTTTTATCCAAAATCTAACAAATACAATCCACAAATGTATAAAATATGAGATTCCCAACAGCATGATGTTGACTTCCTGTAACTGGATCAGAAAACAGCACCATAACATTTACATTTTAATTTACAATTGTGTAATGCTGCAGATTGTTATAAATGTTTATAGCACTGATTAATTAGTGTGTGTCCTCGTCAGTGTGATCCTTTGATCTTAATTCTCACCTGGTACAAACACACACAACACACGCTTTCAGGTCGTCTCACACGGCCTCTGTGTACTGTTTATTCATGCTCATTAATGAGCTGTGTATGCATTATGCACTCAGTCTTTTACAGGAGACGTCTTCGGAGCCTTTTAAGAGGTCAGCGCTCAAAGAACAAACGCTTTGATGTTGAAGGGACTCGCGAATGACTGGATCATTAAAGCAGCACATTTTATTTTACCGTTTTGTGTTTGCTTTATTAACAGCTGACAGATGTGTGTGTGTGTGTGTGTGTGTGTGTGTGTGTGTGTGTGTGTGTGTGTGTGTGTGTGTGTGTGTGTGAGATTTATGAATTAAATATACTTGTGTGTTTGAGCACATGCTGTACAATCTCAGAGCGAGCTTGTGTCATTTGCAATCTTTTTAAAAAATGTAAAGGAATACTATAAATCATATAAATAAATAAAAAAGCACTATGTAATGTATTATTCAGGACCATTTACCTTGTAGTTTATTTATAGTACTTCTGGAATTATTAATAAAACTTAATAAGTGAACGCTTTAATGGTTTAACACTTTAAAAAACCTACAACAAAGTAAAACCCGTTTGTAGAACCTAAGAAACCGTCATTATTCCACAAACCCTTAAAGCGGCCTTAAAGAACCTTAAAATACATATGTACTGTATACCTTGGAACTTGCTGGTTCTACCCTTTCTAATAAAATACCACTTTATGATTTTTTAAGGATTTTTTTTGTAATGGAAGACATATTGGTTAATTAAATGTAACTGTGCAGACAAATCCTGTGCTTGAATAAAAGAAGAGATTCCCTAATTCAAATATTGCTAAAAATTAATTAATTAATTAATTAATTAATAAGTAAATAAATAAATAAATAAATAAAGTAAAGTAAAAGTAGAAGTCCTCCGTTTCATGTGTACTGGAGCAAAAGTATAAAAGTACTGACCTTCATATCTACTTAAATATCAAAAGTACAGGGCTTGTATTAGCTCGAGGTTTAAGCCTTTTTCCTTAGTTTAAAAATGTATTTCATTAGGCATGTCTTGAATGAAAGGCATAGAACATAACAGTCTGAGGAAATTCCCACTTCAAATCCTACACACCACTATGGTTAAGTAACACAATGATATGCAAATATGTAACTAAGTAAAAGTACAGATATTTATTGTAAGCTGTTGTGGAGTAAAGTTAAATGTGTCCTCTAATAAAAGTACAGTGGAACCTTGGATTACGAGCATAATTTGTTCCGGAAACGGGCGGGCTCGTATTACAAAACACTCGTAAACCAAATCAAATTTTCCCATATGAAATAATGAAAACTCTAATTTTTTGTTCCACAGCCCAAAAAAAGAAATACCTAAAAATAATTGATACGATATATAAAGTAAAAATAAAACAAATTAACCTGCACTTTACCTTTAAAATAAATAAATAAATAAATAAATCCCGTCAGTTAAGTGTTTCCGTTTGTGCGGGCAGGCGCCGTGTATTTGTGTGTGTGTGAAATTAGCCTCTTCCTGTGCCTTGTCTTACACAGTAAGACTCCTCCTCCTCCCCCCACCTTGCTTTTAAAGTTTCACAACAAACACACACACACAACGGAAACACTGTTTTAATGGGGAAAAAAATTTATCTGTCTATGTATACTCGCGTGAGCGCAGACTAACGGAATCACTGCTGTAAAGTAAAAAAATTAATAAATGAACCAACACCTTACATTTGAAAAGAATCTGAGTTTTCTCAGGCGCTCATAAACTAATACTTGCTCGGTTTCCGATTAAAAATGTATTAAAAATCTTTGCTCGTTTTGCAGAACACTCGTAAACCAGGTTACTCGCAATCCGAGGTTCCACTGTACTTATTAAAGTCAAATGTACAGTATCGAACGTACTCAGTTATCTTCCACCTCTGCAAACGTGACGGTCTAGCCGCCATTGAAATTATTCAGCAGAAATTCCCACTTCACATACTACACACAGTCGCGGATTCTTAGATTCAACCGCAACTTAAAAGGTGACTTTTATGCAGGTAATCTGAATGCAGAGCCCAAATAATCCCCTTAATCCCGCGCGTAATCCAACTCTGAATACGGGAAATTTCCCCAGGGAAATACTGACACTGATTCTGAGTAGATCTGATTTCTTTCAAATATCACAGCTGGTCTGCCGAAAGCTGTGAAATCTGAAGTTTAGTTGAGTTAAATATGTGATTAGCTTTGTGTATAACTGGTTTGTGTTTATTTGTTTTTGCTGGTGACCCCAGTGCGAACAGTCAGATTGGAATTCATGCGATCTTTAAGTCAATCTTGCGCAACAAATGGAGGATGAGTGGAAGAGGACGTTCAGTCACAGCAGAGTGAGGAACCGGACCTGGGAAACATTTACTGTATGATGATGAAGCAAACTTGGACGGTGCGTATCACAACAGCTCTGTTTTCATCTCAAAAGACCATCGACCATGCGGTCATGAGGGAACGTCAAAGGAGGACAGGAACGCTAAAAGTTTAAAGCAAAAAAAATTAAATAAATAAATAAATAAATAAAATGAAAGAAGTGGCCAAATAATGTCCCATTTTACAGCGTTTAGGAGCGTGATCTGATCAGACTAACGTCTACTGCACTGACAATAATCCTAAAAACAACCTAACAAAAAAAACATTTACAGGCCTGTAGTGTAAACAAAGTGTTTCCCCATCATAAACTGTTTATTATTTATTTATTTATTTTAAGTTAACAACCCTTAAAGAACCCTTTTTGTTTTTTACTCGGGTCAGCCTGAGATACAGGGGGTGTTCGAGCCAAACTGGGACTTGTGATGGGATTTCTGCTGAATGACGTAATCAATATTTACAGGAGACTTCAGTCACAGTCCGGCGATCAGACTTGTAGCTGCACTAAAACATCAGAACGGTGCAGATGGTTTAAAGAAGGCCGCACGTTAGTGAGTGTCGATCCCGGCCGAGGTGAATGCTCGGAGCTCCACCTCTGTTTCACGTGAACATTCAGCGACTGGAGCGCCTGGTCTTTAAAATTGATAGATAATTTGTGCGTTAGTGTAGCAGGGGATTACATAGAGAAATAAAGGGAGTGTTCTGTTATTCTGCACAAACAAAAGTCCTGCTTTGGCTTGAACGCCTCTCCTACAAAACTCCAAATTAGTCCTGCTGATTGCTGCAGATTTAATTAACATTTTAACGTACGAAGAATTCCATGAATGTGATCTCAACCGGACCCAAATGGGCTCTAATTGTAGAAAGCGCTCCTCGTACGGACATCACCTGCGGCAGGATTTATAGATTTAATAGCGCAGGATTAGAGCTGGAACAGGATCATCTGATAAGGTTAAAAGGAACAATGAAGGAAAGTGTCTGAAATGAGATAATGATCAAATAAAAAGCTGTATATCATTTGGTAAAGGGTCCATGGGTAGAAATGGCGAGAGAAAGTACAGGCGCCGGTTTAATGGTATATTTATGAGGTCATCATCGTGAGCCGCATCTGGTGAGCGATCATACTGTATTTCAGCTCGACGCCGAGGCACCGACAGGAGCTGTAGCGGCAATTTCAATGGGATGAATTAATATAGTATTATATGTGACACAGTCACACTCGCACCACCTGATCCTCCTCTGAGCGTGTGTGTGTGAGAGACTTAACCTGAGACTAAAGCCACAAACCCTGATTTGAGAATAACATAAAGCAGTGCACACTTTGATCGATTACCTCGTTTTGGACTCTGATTCTGATATATTGAGGTGTAACACGATGCCACAATCCGTACCTGTAATCAGAGCTAGAATAGAAAAGTGGGAGTGGTCTGAAGCAGAAGTGTATTGTCATCTACAGTATACCACTTAATCCTGTATACAGGGTCGCAGGGGGCCTGGAGCCTCTCCCAGGAGACTTAGGGCACAAGGCGGGGTTCACCCTGGACAGGGTGCCAATCCATCACAGATAATCACACGCATTCACACACTACGGGCAATTTGTGAATGCCAATTAGCATCATCTGCATGTCTTTGGTCTGTGGGAAGCTGCTGTAGCACCATGGAGAATGTTATCAAGGAGAGTAACAAGAAGAAAAGGGAACCGCTTCAGCTGGTGCCGACAGGAACCATAAATTAAGGTTAAGTGAGGATTAATGTCTATTTATTTCATATTTTGCTTCATTTACATGTCTTTTCTAAACGTTTTGATTGTTTTTATATACAAAAATATGATTATAGTTGGAAATACGTAATATTGGTAAAAGTTTTGGGAGGCTGGAACGGATTATCTGCGTTTACATTACTTCCTATGGGACGATGCGTTTCACTGTACAAGATTTCACCTTTAGAACTCGCCTCCGGGACGGACTAAATTCGTATGCCGAGGTACCGCTGTATCTGCAAATATCGACGAATGAGGATCGAGAAAATTGAGACGTGCGATGAGTTATAGCCTTCATGAAAGATGACCAGTGTGGGTGCCGATGCATATTCATATCCTCAACAGATTATGTTAGGATACATGCCGTATATATGTGTATATTACATGTATATATTACGATCTTCATCATCCTTTGTGATATTTATCCTCTGACTTCAACTCACCCACAATCTCGCTGGACTCTTTATTGTAGAGTTTCTTATTCCAGAAGAGAATCCTCAGGAAGGGAAAGGAGGTCAGCAGAACCAGGCAGATGCCCAGGAACATGTAGCCCGTGAACGCAGCAAAATCCATTCCCTGAGGAAGAAGCAGAAGACCATGTTAATGAAGACGGAAGGAGAATAAATGCATGTATGATGAACTCTCCTGGTGTACATTTTATTTACGATCTCGCAGTCTTTGCCAGACCTCGAAGACATACGCTAGCTGGACGTTCACAGAAACAGGATGTTTAAACTCACATTGTAACCACAAACAGGATGTCATCCGTGGTCTTCACTACCTGCTTTAAAATAAACTTTTAAATAACTTACAGAAGACCTTATCAGCTTTCCAATGCAGTAACTATATCTGGCCAAGAGCCAATCAGATTGCAGCTTCAAGATCCTGAATCTTCTACAGAAAAGTGTATATATATATATTTACCCTGAATAACCACAGACTGCCATAACCGTGTCATAAGCTGTCATTACAATACTGTATACATCAAGTGTCATGTGACCATTGTGATATTTATCATTATAACTGCCAGAACATGATGATTGACATCACGTGTCACCAAGCTGTCCGATTTTGCTGAATGACACATCCCATAATACACACTGTACATACAGTAGATGTTAATCCTGCTTTCTGATTGGCTCACTCTTTCATAACACCCTGCAAAGGTTTTCTGGTTCATCATAAAACCTTTAGGAGTTTCCTCAGAGGGCAAAAACCCAAAACGAAAGAAGGCTTAAGGATTCTAAAAGGAAGATTAAGTTTTTTTTTTTTTTTTTTTTTTT
>QNUK01001267.1:0-86934 GCA_013621035.1 Clarias magur | reverse complement strand
GCCTTCTCACTGAGAGCCATGAAACCATTTGCCATTGCTGCAGTCTTTCTCTCTCTCTCTCTCTCTCTCTCTCTCTCTCTCACACACATTCCTGTTGGTATACCATTTTTGTGTAAAGCTAAACAACCATATTATTGCTTCCCTTGATGGCCTTTTTTGTCCGCGACACGCCAGGTCACGCCCACATCTCAAGTAAGGTCATGAACACCTGCACACTCCGGCTCCATGTTCCATCCCACTCCTTGCTTTTCACTGCCTCATTCATCTCTCCAAACACACCTGTTCTAAATCCTAGATCATCACAGCTCTCTATTTAACACTCCTCCAGACAACAGCTCTCTGCCAGATTATTGTGTGCTATCCATGCCCAGTATTCCAGCGTTTCGTTCTGCCTTGACCTTTCGGATCTCGATCACGTTTTGTTTCCACGACCACGACTCTGCCTCACGTTACGGATTTCCTGACCGTCCGGATTTACTGTTGCTGACAATCCAAGATGATAACCACATAATGCATCCACAATGACTGCCGTGGATGCAGCCATGGATGACTGCAGAGGTGTGAGCGCTGCTGAAAACCCAAGACTCTTTATATCGGGTGATAAAGCAGCAGAAAATCTCATCTCCCTCTTCTCATCCTCATCCTGAGAGAATCCCCTATAAATGCTGTTTTCAGACATTTTGCTGGATAATTGCAAAATCATGCATACATTCTGCTAAATAATTGCAGATTATTTCTCTGAATTTGAGGATTAGTGATTAAAGTAATTATTTAAAAAAAGTCTGTATTGAGTTTAATCTAAGATTCAGTCTCTGGGATTTACTCACTCTGTGCTATTTGGTGCACTAATCAAAACCAATGCACCTCAGTTTAGGTTTGTGAGTGTGTGTCACTGGGTTTGCGGTCCGTGCTGCTCCTTTAATGTCTGATGTGAGATAAGGTTTAGGATTTTCTGTAAAAAAATTAAACGCAGTTCAAGAGGTCAAGTTGTCCTTACCGAACTAATAACTTCTAGAATTAAGATGATCATTATATCATGTGCGAGTCATTTCCAGTATGAATCTCTCTCCAGTGTATATGAATATATACTTTTTTGGTGTATGAGAGTATTGTCTTTCTGGGATAGGTTTATAAATAATGCTAAAGTTAAAGCACAAGGCATTATGGCAGGGCAATTCAACTACCTGTGTATTATTCAGATGTGGTGTTTCCCTAAGCTGTTATCATTTGCTTGTTAATTACACTGAATTGAGCCAGACAACCACCTTATCATGCTTTATAACAGTTAGTAATTTGATTCATTATTTTGTTATGATATTTGGGGGGGTCCAACTCGTCCGGTTTCACACCACCCCGCCACCCCTAAAAAATTACGGCCATGAAGTCTACAGTGAATTCTACCATGATTACTTTAGAATCTTCAATAAATTTGTGACTGGATGCTACAGTATTACCAGGTAAATATTATTCCAATATGATAAAGACAATGTGTAAATGCTAACACTGTTGAAGTATATGGAAAGAATGCTAACATGGCAGTCATTAAAAGGAATAGTGACCTCATTTAGTCTGTTAAACACACTGAGGTAAACAGTTACCTCCAGTTACCTCCATTTACGTTATCTATGTATATTTCAAATATTTCTGTATGAGTAAACTACTGTAGTATGGCGAGTGGTTCACAAAATATTACTCTAAATTTTTCACACTGTCATTTAATTTATGACCTTGTCATGGTTTTACACATAACTATTAATTTTACAAACATTATATTTTACAGTCTGTTAACATAAGGTGCTGCATCTTTACACTTAGTATCACCAAGTGAAGAAGAAACTAAAGGTTAATGATATACTGATATGCTAACAGTGACTGACAAGTTGATTAGCCTTTTACAAGTTTCTAGATGGTTTCGTTAAAACAGTCTGTATAAAGCTGTGTACTGTAAGTGTTGCTGTGCTGTACGACTGCTCACATGTTGTTTATATGGTCAGTGTTGTACAGAATCACTTCAGAGAAAGTCTCTTACTCACCAGTAACTTCTAACAGAAGTTCATTACTATAGTCTGTGTAGTAGACTGGGTTTCCTCTTCCTGCTCTGCACCTGTAATGACCTCCATTAAATGTACTGACTGCTGTGATGGTGTAGGAGTGTGTTGCAGACACAGTGTTAGGGTGTCGGCCATCTTTAACCCAGTAAAACCTCCATCCAGCAGACTCTGGCTTCAGTGTACAGGACAGAGTCACTGAGTTTCCTGCCAGTGCAGTTCCTTTAATGTCTGATTTGAGTTCAGTTTTAGGTTTTTCTGTAAAAACAGAAACATTGATCAGGTTGTCTTTACCTAGAATCTAGAATGAAGAGTTTTGTAGGCTACGATAGACTTTGTGTTATACATCATTTTAACATACAGTACAGGGTTTACATTCCACCATAATTTATTATTATCCATCATTTTAAGTTTAGTTTTGAAAAAATAAATATATGTGTATTATAATTTATTCAACTTTCATTTCTTTGCTTAAAAAAACTATATTAATAAGAGGTTTATTGATAATAGATTTATAAGGATATGGAAAGAAAAGATTATCAAAAACAGAGTGCAAACACATTTCAACACCACAAGAAATAATTTCACAAACAATCACAAGTGAAATTCCAAGAAATTAATAAAAACTTAATTTTGATAACCTGCTGCAGACTTTCCAGAAAGGTCTAATCTGCTGGTAAATTTAAAAATAGATTGGTTTTAATTTAGTTTTTTTGTCCAAATAAAGAATGTGTCCCACATATTTTCAAAAATTATGTTTAATCTGACATGAAAAACATCATTCTAACTGCCTGCTGTTTCCAGCTGTGTGTGAGCTGTTTCCTGATTGGCCAGTTAACTATTAGAAGCATTTTCCACCAGCTACACCACACACATTACACAGTGAGTCGTCCTTAACATTCTGATTACAATCTAGTGAATTATTTTGCTTAAATTTCATGCTTATGGATTTAAAGTATAGTGTATGCTTATCATTGAATACAATCACAGTATACAATGTTGTTGGACTGGTATAGTCCAGACAGATAACATGTTTAAACAAACAAAAGTTTCAGCTGTTTCTGTCCAAATGTCTGGAACAAACAAATATAACCACATATTGTGTTACGAAATGCGAAGTGAACTTGTCCTGATTATTAGGAAGAATAGTTTCTAATAGGGTACATTAAAATAAGGAATTGAAAATCTTATTCTTATACAATAAAATCTTTAACAAAATCTGAAAATAGTGATAAATATTACATGTAGAGTACATGTAATAACATAAACTGACACTCACCTGATACAGAAAGTGTAACAGGATCACTGATCTGTGAGAGCTGAGAGTCTCTTCTCCTCCCTCTGCAGGTGTATTTACTCCGGTCAGTGTCTCTAACTGGGCTGATGATGATCTCCTGTGTTGTGTCTTGTAGTTGTACGTTATCATTCTTATACCAGTTGTATGTCCACTCAGTGTCTCCTCCTGTCTGTATGTTACACCTGAAAGTCACTCTCTCTCCTCTGTACACCTTTGTATCAGGCTTTATATTCACCACAGGTTTAGGATTCTCTATAAGGAAAAAAATGATTATTTTAAGAGCATTATTAAAAGATTATTTAAACATTTAAATGAATGGATTAAACTGATACAGTGTATCTGCTCAGATGTAAATGATGAAGCTTTGCCAAAGTCATTTTAACAATCACTACTAATGAAAATGGTATACGCACAGGAATGTGAGAGAGAGAGAGAGAGAGAGAGAGAGAAAGACTGTGCAGCAATGGCAAATGGTTTTTCCGTTTTTCAAACGGACTCAGTGCTAAAATTTATCACATTACTGTTCTGAAAATTGGGATTGTTTTCACTATTGATTCATATCTGAGTCATGTCCGTCTGTATGCTCTCCAGTTTTTCTGACACACCATACAGAGCCAGTCCTGAGTGCCCTGAGGCACTAGGAAAAATCCACTGAAGTGGCCTTCTCCCTGAGAGCCATGAAAACCATTTGCCATTGCTGCACAGTCTTTCTCTCTCTCTCTCTCTCTCTCTCTCTCTCTCTCACATTCCTGTGCGTATACCATTTTTGTGTAAAAGCTAAACAACCATATTATTGCTTCCCTTGATGGCCTTTTTGTCACGGCACGCCAGGTCACGCCCACATCTCAAGTAAGGTCATGAACACCTGCACACTCCGGCTCCATGTTCCATCCCACTCCTTGCTTTTCACTGCCTCATTCATCTCTCCAAACACACCTGTTCTAAATCCTAGATCATCACAGCTCTCTATTTAACACTCCTCCAGACAACAGTTCTCTGCCAGATTATTGTGTGCTATCCATGCCCAGTATTCCAGCGTTTCGTTCTGCCTTGACCTTTCGGATCTCGATCACGTTTTGTTTCCACGACCACGACTCTGCCTCACGTTACGGATTTCCTGACCGTCCGGATTTACTGTTGCTGACATTAGGATTTGTTTTTCGACCACGAGTTTTGATTACGGACTTTCCTCGACTCACGACTACTGACCTCGTCCAGTTCTTCGTCCACGAGCTACTTCTCGCGAAATCCGCGCTTCGGAATTTCTGCCGCAGAGATCATTCAGAGAAACAGCAAGCGCTCACTCACCACTTCCGCATTCCCGACGCGGACTTCATTCAGAGAAACAGCAAACGCTCACTCACCACTTCCGCATTCCTGACGCGGACTCCATTCGAAGAAACAGCAAGCGCTCCCCACGGCACTTCCGCATTCACGGATCTCATTGATTAAAAGCGCTGCACTCACTCTCTACAAACGCTCGTTCTGCACTTGGATCCTCCACCGCCACGCCCCCCATGACAGTATAATCTGGCCATTAATGGATCCAGCAGAGGCAGCACAACTAAGAGGGGCACTAGAGAAACAGGGGGCGCTCCTGGATACTCACCAGCAGGATATACAGCAGATAACTAACACTCTTCATAAGGTAACAGAGGCTTTAACTGCTCTCACCTTACAAATAAAGTCTGATGTTGCACAACCACCCACCGCTCCCATTCCCCAGGCTCCTCCTCCTGTGTATTCTGTCAGTCATGAACCACGCCTCCCAGCACCGCCTACTTATGATGGAAACCCGTCCACTTGCCGCTCATTTTTGTCTCAGTGATCCCTTGTGCTTGAGCTACAGGCCTCCTCCTTCCCCACTGAACGTTCCAAGGTCGCCTACATAATCACTCTCCTCTCTGGAAAAGCGAGAGAATGGGGAACAGCCTTATGGGATGCCCAGGTACCCTGCTGCTACACATACAAGACATTCACAGACGAAATGAGAGAGGTTTTCGATCGTTCATTCACAGGACGTCAGGTGGCAACTCACATACTGGAACTATGCCAGGGATCTCGATCTGTGTCTGACTATGCCATTGATTTCTGCACTCTAGCTCCCTCCTGTGGTTGGGATGATCAGGCACTTTTTGATACCTTCCTCCACGGACTTGCGGATCCAGTTAAGGATGAGTTAGCAGCCCGAGAGCTCCCCTCCAACCTTCAGGGACTCATTGACCTGGCAACGAATATTGATGCCCGCAAACGAACCCGGCAAAAGGAGCATTGTCAGGTACTCCATGTACCCATTTCTAACCCAGCCCCACCTGAGCTCCCCTCAGAACCTATGCAGGTCTACCGGACACACATCTCTCCCAAGGAACGCCAACGCAGGAAGGACGACGGTGCTTGTTTCTACTGTGGTCAGGTCGGGCATATCATACGAACCTGTCCGTTAAAAGGCCAGTCCCCCCCCGGTAGTTCTGGGGGTACAGGGGGGCCCTAGATACTGTCCATTCCCTGACCTCCGTTCCCGCTTTCCTGTGACCCTGATATATGACAATCGGCCCCACATCACGCATGCTCTAGTAGACTCTGGAGCAGACCAAAATTTAATCTCCTCGGTTGTGGTTTCTCAACTCAAGATTCCACACACACCACTTAACCAACCATTTAGCGTACAGGCTCTGGATGGCAGCAAGCTCTCTTCAATCACCCACCACACTGCTCCAGTCACACTGCAGTTTTCCGGTAATCATGTTGAGACCACCACGTTCCTCATCATTAAGAGTGCTCATGCACCAATAGTTCTGGGTCTCCCATGGTTAAGACTCCATAACCCTCACATCGACTGGGCAAAAAGAAGCATCCTGGATTGGAGCCCTACTTGCCACTGCTCATGCCTCCGTTCTGCCGCCACCGGAAGAGTCTTACCCACCTCTCTGGAGGAGATCCCCGACCTTTCTAAGGTCCCTGTAGAGTACCATGACCTTCGCCAGGTGTTCAGCAAGTCACGTGCAATCTCATTACCTCCTCACCGTCCATACAACTGTGCCATCGACCTTCTCCCAGGCACCACCCCACCTAAAGGGCGACTCTACTCTCTCTCTCGTCCCGAGAGAGAAGCCATGGAACAATACATCTCTGAGTCACTTTCAGCTGGAATCATTCGTCCGTCTTCATCCCCTGCAGGGGCGGGCTTTTTCTTTGTGGAAAAGAAAGACAAGTCCCTCAGACCCTGCATCGATTATAGAGGCCTTAAATGAAATCACAATTAAGAACCGCTACCCGCTTCCCCTCATGTCCACCGCATTTGAGTTACTCCAGGATGCCCGCCTATTCTCCAAGTTAGACCTAAGAAACGCTTACCACCTGGTCTGGATACGAGAAGGTGATGAATGGAAGACCGCATTTAACACCCCCACTGGTCATTATGAGTACCTGGTGGTTCCGTTTGGTTTAACTAATGCACCGGCGGTCTTCCAGGCGCTCATTAATGATGTTCTTAGAGACTTTCTCAATGTCTTTGTGTTTGCCTACCTTGATGAAATCCTGATCTACTCACGCTCATTAGAGGAACATAAGCATCACGTGCGTCAGGTCCTTCAACGTCTGCTGGAGAATAAACTCTATGTCAAGGCTGAAAAATGTGAGTTTCACCAAGAATCCAGCTCCTTTCTGGGGTATGCCATCTCACCATCAGGCATCCAGATGGATCCAGTCAAGGTTAGGGCCGTCACAGATTGGCCAACACCATCGTCGAGGCGGGAACTTTAGCGCTTTTTGGGCTTTGCCAACTTCTATCGACGTTTTATCCGTGACTTTAGCATTGCGGCGGCCCCACTTACATCTCTTACATCCACCAAGGTCCCTTTTCGATGGAACCCTCTGGCGGAGGAGGCATTCAAAGGACTCAAGCGGCGCTTCACCACAGCACCCATACTCACCTTCCCTGATACTTCTCACCAATTCATTGTTGAAGTCGATGCATCTGAGACAGGAGTGGGAGCAGTGCTCTCCCAAAAATCACAGAAGGACAACAAGGTTCACCCATGCTCATTCTTTTCTCGTCGGCTGACGCCCCCTGAATGGAACTATGACATTGGGGATCATGAGTTGCTCGCAGTGAAGCTAGCCCTTGAAGAATGGAGACAGTGGTTGGAAGGAGCTGAACACCCCTTTCTTGTTTGGACTGATCACAAAAATCTAGAATATCTCAAGTCAGCCAAAAGACTCAACTCACGTCAAGCACGCTGGTCACCTTTCTTTTCACGGTTCAATTTCACGCTGTCATACCGCCCAGGATCCAAAAATACTAAGCCTGATGCACTCTCCCGACAGTTCCCCGCCTCTCAGGATGCATCCACTAGGGAAACCATACTCCCACCCCAGTGCCTTGTAGCTGTAACCCGGCTGGATGTGGAAAACCTAGTTCTGCAATCCCTTGAACAAGAGCCAGGCCCCAGTAATGTCCCACCTGGGCTTCTTTTTGTCCCTGTTTCTGTTCGCCCCCAAGTCTTAGAATGGGGCCACAGCTCTAGGCTAGCCTGTCATCCGGGGGCAACCCGCACCCTCTCACTGCTTAATCAATGTTTCTGGTGGCCGACTATCAAGGAAGACGTTAAAGGCTTTGTAGCATCCTGTGATGTCTGTGTCAGGAATAAAACAACAAACCTTCCTCCCGAGGGACTCCTCAGGCCCCTCCCCATTCCCCATCGACCCTGGTCTCACATCTCACTTGACTTTGTAACTGGGTTGCCGCCATCTGACAATAATACCTGCATTCTGACAGTGGTCGACCGGTTCTCTAAGTCTGCCCATTTTATTCCATTACCCAAGCTTCCGTCTGCCAAGGAGACAGCTGAAATCCTCATCTCCCATGTCTTCAGACTTCACGGACTTCCATCAGATATAGTCTCTGACAGGAGACCACAATTTTCGGCACAATTTTGGAAAGCATTTTGTGGCTTCATTGGCGCCACCCCCAGCCTTTCATCAGGATTTCATCCTCAAAGCAATGGCCAAACCAAGCGCATGAATCAGGAGCTAGAAAAATCTCTGAGATGTATGACCTCAAGGGATTCAGCTTCATGGAGCCGTTTTCTCCCTTGGATTGAGTACGCCCATAACTCTCTCTCCACCTCATCCACAAGCATGTCACCATTTCAGTGCTGTCTTGGCTATCAATCTCCACTGTTCCCTACCCAGGAGGCAGAATCTGCTGTCCCTTCCGCTCAAGCTTTCATCCGTCGCTGTAAGAGGACATGGCAACGGGCCCGCGCTCAATTACGACGCTCCGTGACCATCTTTCAGCGCAAAGCTAATCTCCACCGCTCAGCCGCTCCTACTTACCGTCTCGGACAGAGTTATGCTCTCCACACGCAACCTACCACTTAAAACAACGTCCCAGAAACTTTCGCCTAAGTTCATTGGCCCATTCACTATCTCTCGAGTCATTAACCCATGCTCAGTCAGACTAGCCCTGCCATTATCCATGCGCCGAATTAGTCCCACGTTCCACGTCTCCCATATCCGCCGACTGGTCCCATGTCCCTTGTCTCCACCTCCACCTCCCCCTCCTCCCCCTCGACTTATAGATGGCGGCGAAGCCTTCACCGTCCGGAGACTCCTCAAGTCTCGCCGCCGTGGACGCGGCTTACAGTACCTGGTAGACTGGGAGGGTTACGAACCCGAGGAGAGATGTTGGGTGCCAGCCAGGTTCATCTTGGATCGATCTTTGATAACGGAGTTTCACAATCTCCACCCCGAGGCACCCTCAAGAACGCCAGGTGGCGTTCATAGAGGGGGGGGTACTGTCACGGCACGCCAGGTCACGCCCACATCTCAAGTAAGGTCATGAACACCTGCACACTCCGGCTCCATGTTCCATCCCACTCCTTGCTTTTCACTGCCTCATTCATCTCTCCAAACACACCTGTTCTAAATCCTAGATCATCACAGCTCTCTATTTAACACTCCTCCAGACAACAGTTCTCTGCCAGATTATTGTGTGCTATCCATGCCCAGTATTCCAGCGTTTCGTTCTGCCTTGACCTTTCGGATCTCGATCACGTTTTGTTTCCACGACCACGACTCTGCCTCACGTTACGGATTTCCTGACCGTCCGGATTTACTGTTGCCGACATTCGGATTTGTTTTTCGACCACGAGTTTTGATTACGGACTTTCCTCGACTCACGACTACTGACCTCGGCCAGTTCTTCGTCCACGAGCTACTTCTCGCGAAATCCGCGCTTCGGAATTTCTGCTGCAGAGATCATTCAGAGAAACAGCAAGCGCTCACTCACCACTTCCGCATTCCCGACGCAGACTTCATTCAGAGTAACAGCAACCGCTCACTCACCACTTCCGCATTCCCGACGCGGACTTCATTCAGAGAAACAGCAAGCGCTCACTCACCACTTCCGCATTCCCGACGCGGACTTCATTCAGAGAAACAGCAAGCGCTCACTCACCACTTCCGCATTCCTGACGCGGACTCCATTCGGAGAAACAGCGAGCGCTCCCCACGGCACTTCCGCATTCACGGATCTCATTGATTAAAAGCACTGCACTCACTCTCTACAAACGCTCGTTCTGCACTTGGATCCTCCACCGCCACGCCCCCCATGACACTTTTATACGTTTTCAGATGTAAAATAATATTTTCTGAGAGATGTGCATCCATGTAGTATAGTATGCCTACATGGTAAAATCTTCAATGGTGATTTAACACTTTCAGAACTTTCAGTAAATCTGAGTCCAACTGGAGCTTTATAAATACTGTAGACTCTACTGCCTCCTATACACTGTGGTTCAATGGAAGAGCTTGACCATCCTCCTTTTCACTCATTCACACCTATGCTGGTGTCAACTGAAGAATGTACTCACCAGTAACATCTAACTGGAGTTCATCACTGTAGTCTGTGTAATAGACCGGGTTTCCTCTTCCAGCATAGCACCTGTACCGACCTCTATCAGAGACACTAACTGAGCTGATGGTGTAGTGTCTTTCAGGCACATTCTTAGTGCTTCCGGCATCTTTAGTCCAGTAGAACCTCCATCCAGCTAACTGCGGCTTCAGTGTACAGGTCAGAGTCACCGAGTTTCCTGTCAGTGCAGCTCCTTTAAGACTTGATGTAAGATCAGGTTTAGGTTGTTCTGCTAAAAATTAAAAGCAATTTCCGAATATAAGGTAGTATTTACTACACAAAATCACTTCTACAGTAAAACAGTTTTACTTTCTCAGGGATGACCCTAAACCACTTAGGAGTAATTTAGAATTATTTCAGAATTAATTTTATTCTAATTATGAGAATTAAAAAATATATCGATTTCAAACAGTCATTGTTATCCAATGGTTTCCTGAAATTACCTATGCCATCACAATGATGGCCACCACTTTAGGGGAGAATACAGTTGGGCAAATAAGTATTATATATATACTTCAGATTTTTCAGGTTTTCCCACTTACAAAGAAAGGAGAGATCTGTCATTTTAAATCATAGGTACACCTCAACTGGCAGAGACAGAATCATCAAAAAAATCCAAAAAATCACATCATATGATTTTTAAATAATTAATTTCTATTTTATTGCATGAAATAAGTATTTGATCACCTACCAACCAGCACGAATTCTGGCTCTCACAGACCTGTTAGTTTGTCTTTAAGAAGCCCTCCTATCCTCCACTCATTGCCTGTATTAATTGCACCTGTATTTATACAGTTACCTGTATACAGTATAAGATACCTGCCCACACACTCAATCTATCAGACACTAACTTCTCCAGTATGGGCACGCCCAAAGAGCTGTCTAAGGACACTGGGGACAAAACTGTAGACCTGCACATAGCTGGGACGGGCTCCAGGACTATGGTCAAACAGCTTGGTGAGAAGACAAGAACTGTTGGTTCAATTATTAGAAAATGAAAGAAATTCTGTCAGTCTCCTTCGGACTGGGGCTCCATGCAAGATCTCCTGAGAAAGGTGAGGGATTAGCCCAGAACTATACGGGAGGACCTGGTCAATGACGTGAAGAGAGCAGGGACCCCAGTCTCGAATGTTACATTAGTAACACACTATACCGTCATAGGTGAAAATCCTGCGGTGGACGTAAAGTCCCTCTGCTCAAAACAGCACATGTCCAGGCCTGTCTGAAGTTTGCCAAAGACCATCTGGATGATCCAGAGGAGGCATGGAAGAAAGTCATGTGGTCAGATGAGACCAAAATAGATTTTTTTGGTATAAACTCCACTCATCATGTTTGGAGGAAGTAGAAGGATGAGTACATCCCAAGAACACCCTCCCAACCATAAGGCATGGGGGTAGAAACATCATGCTTTGGGGGTGCTTTTCAACAAACGGAACAGGATGACTGCACCATATTGAGGGGAGGATGGATGGGGCCATCGTGAGATTTTTGGCAACAACCTCCTTCCCTCAGTAAGAGCACTGAAGATGGGTTGTAGCTGCGTCTTGCAGCATGACAATGACCCAAAACACACAGCCAGGGCCACTAAGGTAAGAAACAAGAAGCATTTCAAGGTTCTGGAGTGGCATAGCCAGTCTCCAGACCTGAAGCGAATAGAAAATCTATGGAGGGAGCTGAAATCATGTGTTGCCCAGCAACAGCCCCAAAACCTGAAAGATCTGGAGAAGACCTGTATGGAGGAGTGGGCCAAAATCCCTGATGCAGTGTGTGCAAACCTGAAAAAAAAACAGCATAGACCAGCACAGCTGGTTACCATTATACCAGCGTACATTGTGTTTTGGTGCTGATAAGCTGGTATGCTTGTGACCAGCATACATTTTGCTGGTATGCTGGAGACCAGCATTATAGTGCCATGATCCTATGCTGTTCATCACCTCATCTAATGTTGGTATGGTATAAAAGCCAGAATACATGGACGATTGTCATCCAATATATAAAATATAAAACAGAATCAGTATAAAATCTGCTTTATTGGCCAACACAACAATATTAACATTGTGTAATATGTAACAATATATACAATATGCACATTTGTAACAATATGATAATTTAACAATGAACAGCAAATAAGTTTTGATAAAAAAAAAAAATAATAACAAAAACAAAACATGAGACCAACCTCTCAGGGACACTTTCACACAATTACATTCACACGACAGTAGTGTAAATGAGTGAGCTTGGCCCTCAATCTTTATTTAGGGGTCTGCAGGCCTGAAGTAGTTCTGACATGCCCTTACATTTGTGTATTTTTCTTACTTATAAACATATAAATGTAACCTCTTTCACCTAGTGCAATGTAAATGTCCAGGATTGCGGGAAGAGGGACACAGATGATCTTATACACAGAAAGCACATTTCTGGCAAACTGTAAATATGGCCATGCAAACAGACATTCAGGGTAAAACTGGGAACAGAAACAGTGCACTATGAAGAAAGGGTGTTAGGTTTGTAAAAGCCCACTTTTACACCCTATACACAGTCATACATCTTTGTGCCTCTCTCGAAAAAGCAGTTCTTGTTTAACTCAAGACACAAGTGAACATCACGTACCTGGCATTTCCATGGTGTTTATGGCTGCTTGCCATAAATTGATTTGCAATTCACACAGACCCTGTGACCAGAAGTGGTAACATTCCTGGCACCTGAGGTCAGTCCATGTGCTGGTTGTGCGCAGTCACAGGTGAAGCCTTATTATGTGGTCAACCGCGTAAAAAAATAAAAGAGATCCAGCCCGAATCCAGACCCCAGTTGTGGTCAAGGTTCTCATGACATAGTGATGGTCCGTCTGTATCTTGCCTGCTTGTTTGCATTTGGTCTCTATAAAACAGGTGGCTGATCATTTTCATGGTCACAATGGTTTATAAAAAAGGAAAAAGAAACATAAGCATGATGATGATTACTGTCAATAATCATCAATGACTATTGACCATGCATAAAGACAAAAACTTTTGCAATGTTATACAACGATTTATACTTTTTGCATTACGATTTACATTTACACCTTAATATCACAAACATCTGTAAACTACATAAGGCAGTATTTTAGGCACCAGGAGCTGAAGTGTTTGTGCTAAATAACATATAGATAGCACTGTCATAAGCTAACCAAAAACTGAACCAAATAGCTACCATGACATAAAGCTATGCAAAACAGGGTGAAATATATTATAAATATTTACACCACAGTTGATACTGACAACCATCTATAATCTACATACTGTAAGGCATTAGCTTAGCCACCTGTGAGCTAACCTGTTTTTGCTAAGCTACATAAGGCAGTATGTTAGCATGATTTAGCAGTGTTATCTACATGCTAACCAAACCATGTAAGTGACATTAAATGACAATGTTTCACATGAAATGGCAAAAGCTTGTGAGAAAATTAGGAAAATAAATTTATATTAGTTTTATATTACCAGAATAGGGATTAAGATTCAAAAACTTACCTCTGGTAACAGCTTGCTGGATTCTTCCCTTTCATTCTCTATTGGAGCTTCAGTGTTTTCTGGGGTAAATCTAAACTTCTCCCACTGTCCAGAACATTCTGTAGAGCTTCAGAAACCTGTACAGTGCCTAATATTTTTCACACGCGCAGGAAAATTATTGGATCTACTGTGTGTGTGTGTTTGGGGGCATGCCCTTGTATGTAGTTACCCTGACTGTTTCCTTGTGAATAGCGTGTGGGCATGTCCCGTCTCAGGTCTTTATCAGTGAATGAAGTGTGGCAGAAAGACTGTATCTCTCCTTGGATTCATATGGATTACATAAACTGAGAATATTTATTTTTGATTAAGCTTGCTACATTTAAAAGTAGAAACTTTAAGCTTTCTATAGATATATATATATGTATAGATATATAGATATATGGATATGTGTGTGTTCATTTTAGTTAATTTTAGTGACGCGTTTCAAAAAGATTTTCGGGGGTACCCTGTTTATTTTCTTTATTTTATTTTAATGTTTTATTGATATGTGAGTGTACGTTAACAAATAAAGACATAAATCGATGCATTACACGTATGCGTATGGTTAAAAATGATGGAATATTTTAAGTTATTTTGACGGTTAACATAAAAAATGCAAGTGGTCCCACAAAAATGTGTTGTGTTTTTAGACAACCCGCAGATATTTAATAAATGTAAAATAATGTATTTACATGTTTTTGGTAAATGGATTATTTTTGCCTCATATATGAATGCATTTAAAGATACCACTACACGGTCCATGTATTTATGTCACAAATTATTTTCAGTACAGGCTATTAAAAAACAAGATAATGAGCGAAAATGGTAACCAATTTTAACTACCAAAACCTTGTTGGTGGCCCAACATATAAATCATGCTGGCCTATGCTGGATTTTTCAGCAGGCATGCTGGTCTTCCATCAATTATGCTGGGTCACCAGCTAAACCAGCATCAGGTGGTATGGTTTCATCAGCGTACAGTCGTGGCCAAAAGTTTTGAGAATTACATAAATATTGGAAATTGGAAAAGTTGCTGCTTAAGTTTTTATAATAGCAATTTGCATATACTCCAGAATGTTATGAAGAGTGATCAGGTGAATTGCATAGTCCTTCTTTGCCATGAAAATTAACTTAATCCCGAAAAAAAAAAGACTTTCCACTGCATTTCATTGCTGTCATTAAAGGACCTGCTGAGATCATTTCAGTCGTCTTGTTAACTCAGGTGAGAATGTTGAAGAGCACAAGGCTAGAGGTCATTATGTCAGGCTGATTGGTTTAGAATGGCAGGCTTGACATGTTAAAAGGAGGGTGATGTTTGAAATCATTGTTCTTTCATTTTTAACTGATGGTGACCTGCAAAGAAACGCGTGCAGCCATCATTGCGTTGCATAAAAATGGCTTCACAGGCAAGGATATTGTGAGTTCTAAGATTGCACCTAAATCAACAATTTATAGGATCATCAAGAACTTCAAGGAAAGAGGTTCAATTCTTGTTAAGAAGGCTTCAGGGCGTCCAAGAGAGTTCAACAAGTGCCAGGATCGTCTCCTAAAGAGGATTCAGCTGTGGGATCGGAGAGCCACCAGTGCTGAGCTTGCTCAGGAATGACAGCAGGCAGGTGTGAGCGCATCTGCACGCACAGTGGACCGAAGACTTTTGGAAGATGGCCTGGTGTCAAGAAGAGCAGCAAACTTTTGACAGATTGATCTTCTGCAAAAAGTATGGCGAATGGACTGCTGAGGACTTGGGCAAAGTCATATTCTCGGATGAAGCCTCTTTCCGATTGTTTGGGGCATCTGGAAAAAGGCTTGTCCGGAGAAGAGAAGGTGACGCTACCATCAGTCCTGTGTCATGCCAACAGTAAAGCATCCTGAGACCATTCATGTGTGGGGTTGCTTCTCATCCAAGGGAGTGGGCTCACTCACAATTTTGCCCAAAAACACAGCCATGAATAAAGAATGGTACCAAAACACCCTCCAACAGCAACTTCTTCCAACAATCCAACAATAGTTTGGTGAAGAACAATGCATTGGTGAAGGACAATGCAAAGGCAAAAGTGATAGCTAAGTGGCCTGGAAACTCCCCAGATCTTAATCCCATTGAGAACTTGTGGTCAATCCTCAAAAGGCAGGTGGACAAACAAAAACCCACTAATTCTGACAAACTCCAAGAAGTGATTATGAAAGAATGGATTGCTATCAGTCAGGATTTGGCCCAGAAGTTGATTGAGAGCAGCCCAGTCGAATTAAGGTCCTGAAAAAAAGGGCCAACACTGCAAATCCTGACTCTTTGCATAAATGTCATGTAATTGTCGAGAAGCCTTTGAAACATATGAAGTGCTTGTAATTATATTTCAGTACATCACAGAAACAACTGAAACAAAGATCTAAAAGCAGTTTAGCAGCAAACTTTGTGAAAACTAATATTTATGTCATTCTCAAAACTTTTGGCCACGACTGTAGATATGCTGGTCTTCCATCAGTTATACTGGTTCACCAGCTAAACCAGCATGAGACCAGCACTAACCAGGATTAACCAGCCTAAACCAGCATGCAAATCATGCTGGTCTATGCTGGATTTTTCAGCAGGGTTGTCAAGAACTACAGGAAACGTCATTGTAAACAAAGATTTCAGTACCAAATATGAAGTTCTATTTTCATTTTTTGTATCAAATACTTATTTCATGCAATAAAATGGAAATTAATTATTTAAAAAATCATACAATGTGGTTTTCTGGATTTTGTTTTTAGATTATGTCTCTCACAGTAGTACCTACGATGAAAATTATAGATCTTTCCATTCTTTGTAATTTGAACAATCGACAGTGTATCAAATACTTATTTGCCCCCACTGTATATTGCTGAGGATCTCAACCTCTTGCAACTCACAAGCACTCAAGCACCATCTAATAAACTTGGGGCAGTTTGAAATCAGTAATCAGCCCACACTGCATGTCTTTGAACTGTGTGGGAATCTCGTCTTCAGATTACCCAGGGGAAACACACCAATCACAGAAAGAACATGCAAACTCCACACAGAGAAACAAAGCTAAATTTCAACACCCCTAACCATGGAGGTGTGGGGCAATAATGCTAACCACTAAGCCACTGTGTGTCAAAAATCAAAATAGTGATATTAAATTAAAGTGTCAGTATAAAAGTGACGGTCAGTATTAAAACATAATCGCAGCGCCAAAACTTGCAGTGAATCATGATGAACCATACTTCCAGCCACCGTGCGAAACTGCGTAGGTGAGATAGAAGTATTAAAGTTGACTGAGATTATTTAAGTGCATTACAGTACCATACATTCTTATTTTAAAGCCTTTTTTCGGATGCAAAAAAAGGTATTTTAAATTACTTTAAGGATAAAAAACAGGCACACATTAAAATAAATAATTATACAAAAGCACTAAGTTGTGCAACTAAACTTTAAAAACTAAAAGTTTCAAAATCTACATCTCAGGCATAACATAAGCATTCACTGACAATTTCCATCATTTTCTCTTGCTGCGTTCTTCTTCTCTTGGCCTCACTGATAATTTTATCGTCCCTTCCATTTTACAGCACGCAACAGAATGCTTCCTCAAATCAATACACAGCTAACTGTTTGTGTCTCCTTCCGCTTTGTGGGTGAAATAAGCGCTTTGTTAGGAATGAGGGTAGAGATGGATGCAAATGCGTGTAACAGCAGAGGTTCATTGCTAAACTCCAACAAACAATTCCAAAATGGTAATCCAAATGGCAAGGTCAAAAAACAGGCAAGATCAGGCGAGGTACAAACAACAATGGTAGGGTCAGGGCAAAACTCAAAATGCTTATACAAAACCATGGTCAAAAGCCGAATATCCAAAATGCAAATCCAAGGCTTGGTAAGTTTATACGGGAAAGTACTGAACAATACTTTGCAGTGTTGCAAATGTAATAACATAAACTCACACACTCACCTGATACAGAGAGTGTAACAGGATCACTGATCTGTGAGAGCTGAGAGACACTGCAGGTGTAGTTACCCCCGTCAGAGTCTGTAACTGAGTCAATGCTATATTCCTGTGTTGTGCTGTATGAGTAGACTGGGTGATTATTCTTATACCAGCCGTATGTCCACTCAGTGTCTCCTCCTCCCTGTATGTCACAATCTAAAGTCACACCCTCTCCGCTGTACACCTGTGTATGAGGCTTTATAACCACCACAGGTATAGGACCTGGAAAAACAAATAATTAATTAAACATTATAACAGTGCAATGAAAAACATTTACTTTAGCATATTTGTCATACTTAAATGATTAAGATCATCAAATACATTGTAATATTATACAAAGATAACATAAGTAAATACAAAGTGCATTTATTAAGGGAAAAAAAAACAGATCTTTCTTCACAACAATTTTTTTTTCCACCCAGATTCTGCTGAAAAACAGAGATTTAAATTTGAACACTCCTGATGTCTACAGAGAGACACAGGTGCTATTTGTGAGCCTTTAGTCTAATTGTTTGTCAGATTTATAGTGACAGGAAATTTTTAATTATCTCATTACCTTATAAAGCTATCAAATAGTGAAATTATTAATATAATTATTTCCACAGTAAATATAAAATATAGCTTTATTTTAGTGGTTTTATAAAAACAGAAATTGAACTATTATTTGTTATCTGAATCCTGATCATTATACACTCTAAAAAATGCTGGGTTGTTTCTGTAAACACATTGTTGTGTTGTTCATGCTGGGTCAAAATTCTGGGTTATTTCGGGGACTTTAAACACATTGTTGGGTTGTGGGTAATGCTGGGTCAAATGAGATGTAGTGGGTCATTTACACATGAACACCTGGTTGGGTTATTTTGACCCAACAACATTTCTCCAAACGGCAGCCTGCAAAATGTTTGAAATATTACTGTTATTGTGTCACAACGTGTAGTTTTAAGAGTTGTTTAAGCGAGAATGTATGTGTGTACAGCTCAAAACATCAATCGGTTATTAAAGGTAGCGTCTATTTAAAAAAGTGCCCCAACGGTTTCGGAGATTTGAGCTCCAGGCAATCCTACGGAGCTCCGCGGTTATGTAGCCGCAAAACATAGCCTCATCTTGGCAGAAACTTCTGAAAACGACCGCTGGCTGTGACGTCACTGCAGTGGTTAAAACAGCGGATTTTTTTTTTTCATTTTATGTATTTCTAACAGGTAATCGTTGGTATAATACGGTTATGGTATAATAATATCGCGGGTGTGAGACGCATCCTGTACGCTGCGTTCTATTTGCACTATACCCGGTGTCCTCAAACCCTCAAGTGTGCACTTCCAAGTCAAGTCCGCTCTTTGCGTTTTTGGAATTGACACACGGCATGAGGAACTTTCTGGATTCTTCACTTCTGAAGCGAGGTGCACGAGGCCATTTAATGCTACCAGGATTTCATGGTAAGTTTATATAAATTTTTACCTAAATTTTAAATGTTGTAGTTGTGTTAGGAGCAAGCTCATTTTCATGTTTATTCGCTTTTTCACCTTTTTAGTCGCACTTTGATATGGGTTTGAGAGGAGGTCATGTTTTAATATTCTGTGCCAACAGTCGGCTATAGTGTATTTTATGATAAAAGTAAACACACAAATAAAAAAAAAAATACTAAATGTAATTTTAGGTAAGTTACTAGTAATCTTCGCTAAAGCTGTGTGTGTGTGGAAAGTCTCTCAGCATATTTTATAATATTTAATAGGTGTCAGAAGAAGCTATTGGGATATGTTTAATGTCAGTCTTAACATGTCTTCTGTTTCTGTCTGTTAAAAAAAAAAAAAAAAAAAAAAAGATTTTATTTTGGGCCAGCAGTTTGGTTTATTCTTTGAGAACTTTCTGGATTTTCACTTCTGACTGGATCATGCTCCAGAGCACTCAGTGTTTTATGGTAAGTTAATGTAATTTTTTACTTTTTTTTAGTAACTTGTGGTAGGAGCAAGCACTATTTTATTGTTTAAAATAAATGCTGATATTAACGTGTGTGGAATTAATATGAACCACATTCTGTTTTGTTATTCAAAAATGAAGAGAAAGCATCATGGATAAGTCATATCCTTAAAACAAACTTTTTCTTAAACATGAAATATTTATTATAAGTTATGGGTCACCATTAAATATATTCATCTAGTGTTTATTTGAAATTTGAAAAGATGGAGCGCGCAGTATCTTGTTATCTCATGTTATATAGTGAGGAAGTAAATTAGTGTCGAAAACACTAAATTCTTCACGTTATGTATTTTTGTGTATTGAAAAAGAGAAAAAAAAGATGTTTTGCATTAAATACATATGTGGCTATGCGTCCTTAACAAAAAAAATGCTGAGCGTAAATATTTTTAACACTAAGTGATGCTGTATAATCCACAGGTGGACCAACATGATGAGGATGATATCTGCAAAATATGGAATGACTAGACACTGTTCCATGTTATTAATTTCATAGGGATGAGACAAAGAGGGACCTGACAGACCTTTTCCATTGTTGGAAACAGCTATTGATACAGACTCTTTGGTGAAAGTATTTTTTTTTTTTTTTGTGATTGATTTTAAGAAGTGTCTTCTCACCTGGGAGTTTCTCCAGCATACTGTAGATCAGATTAATGGACACGAGTACTCATCTCGTGTCATTAAATTTTTGAGAACAACAGTTTTTTCAGCCAACATTTAATCAATAATATTTAAAAACATTTTATCATTTTTGTTTTTAATGTCATTTTTGAAGGAAATTAAATAGTAATAGTTAAATAACAGATGTTTAAAATATTAAGATGGGAAATATTTGTCATGTGGGCATTATACGATTTGTATTGAAAACTTTTATATAAAAAGTTTTTCAACATTGTATTAAAAGCAAAAAAAAATTGCAATTCAAATCAAACTTACAGGGGCCTCTTGTTTTTGTTTTACAGAGTGTTTATGTTACAGTACATTTATTTTATATTTCACAAATGGTCATCTTAAGATTATATGGTTTTGTCTGACATTTTGGTAAAAATTTTATATGTTTTTATTCACATTTTCTTAATCTGTGATAATCTATTTACATTATGTGAAGTTGTGTACATTTTGTGTCTTTTTTGAAAATAAAAAAATCTAATGGAATGTGTCAACCTAGCAAGAGTGTTAATTTTACCCACTGGTGGGGTGAAATAAAATAACCCAGCACTTTACCAATTTAACCCAGCAAGAGTGTCAATTTAACCCACTGGTTGGGTCAGATGAACAACCCAGAAATCTGGGTTAAATGGTACAACCCAGCGCACGTTCTGTCCAATAGTGACCCAGCAGCTGGGTTAGGGTTGGGTTGTTTTTTAACCCAGCAGTTTTTAGAGTGTAGTGTTATTAAATAACACCATTTGATTAATATATGTCATGATGCAGTATAAAAATTATAACCATGAAAACTGTTGTTAAAAACTGCTTTAGGGAAAAATGGAAACAGTTGAATATGCTGATTGGGCTCTCAGATTTTGAGCTTTACATTGGGTCATGATAGCATAATTTAAGGTTTCATAGACACAGAGCTAGCTGTAAGGGTAGGAAATGGAACAAGGCCAAACTTCATACAATCTAGACTATTACATTAACTATCACAGGACTTCTAATCAGTCACTGCTGTTTCTGATCACATGCAATGGTGGTAGCATGACTGGTAAGTTATGCTTAGTGCATCATTGCCTGAATTATCAAATGATAATCTTATTTTAGCTACAGTAGTTTAAATGTATTAGTTTGCTATTTAGTTGCTTCAGTTCTGTATAAGCAACACATTACCGTAACTAGTTATTGTTTTCTGGAAGCTCTGCCAGTTTTAAACTGGATCAATTTTTTTTTCTTTCTTTTTTTTCAGTGGGATTAAATATTTTTGTTAGCCAGTGTTTAACTGTTGGGTATTTCTATAAACTATTAAAAATTCCACATGATTAGTCAGAAGGGGGACAAACAAACATAACATCTAAAGGGGAATCTCTTTATAGATAATCATAGTTTATGATTTTCATATTCATGACTTTTTAACAAGTCTGTATATAGATTTATAACCAAAACATGCTATAAGCTCTAATTACTATGTTTTTTTTTTTTGTTTTTTTTTTTTTAATGGTCCAATGGCCAAATGGTCATGTCTATTTTAAAACAACAGAGCTGTTCCTATCATGATGCTTGATATATACACTACTCACAATAAGTTAGGGATATTGTGAGAGACTCAGTGGATGTCATACATACAGTGTTTGTTTCACTTCAGACATTTTTGGGATAGCGCGGTAATTGTATTGGGGTGTTAGACACACCTCATTTTGTGTTTTCCACGTAATGGTCTCATTGTGTACAGGTGTGCCTTATATTGGGGCCAATACCAAAAGACAACCCTTTTCAATGTGGCATCAATTTCAACATTCTGTGGGTATAAAAAGCTGGTATTGTCACAGTGGGGTACTAGGGTTTCCAGACAAACCGTTTGCAATTGACTCCACCGCTATGGCTTGAATGCCAGACGACCATTGCAGGTGACTTCACTGAGACCAAGACATCGCCGTGAACGTTTCCAGTGGGCACAAGACCATGTGACCTTAACAATGCAGCTGTCCTGTTCACTAATGAGTGTCGGGTCACTGTTGCTGGAGTAGGCGAGGTGAGCGATAGGCTGAGGTCAACATGGTCCACAGGGTTTGCTTTGGTGGAGGCGGTGCAACAGTCTGGGCAGGCATCACCAGGCAGTGCAAAACAGATTTGGTTATTGTAGATGGTTCAGTCACTGCACATTCTCACATCAGAGACATCATAGAACCCCATAATAGATCATCATCCCCCAATTCTGCCAGCACACCCCCAACTTTCTGTTCATGGATGATAATGCTCCACCACATCGTGGCAGAAACGACTTTAGGAAGTTGGAGTGCCTCATATGGTATGGCCATCAATGTCTCCTGACCTGAACCCCATAGAGTACATCTGGGACCAGTTGAAGCAGAGACTGGATAATCGTACCCAAACCCCACAAGACCTGGCAGCACTTGTGGAAGAGTGAAACGCATTGCCTCAGAACAACATGATGAGGCTAGTGAGGCGCATGAGACGTCGCTGTCATTGCGGCAAATGGTGGAAATACCCGCTACCGACATTGTCAATTTTTGTTATTTGGGGCTATCCTTGTCATTGTCTACATTTTTGGGGTAATAAATATTAAACTCATGAAAATGGTCAAACATTAAATCAGAGTAAACTTTTTTGTTTTAGATCAATAAATATTAAAATATTTTTTGCATTTGTTAAATGTTAGAATCAGGTGAGGGAGAATTTTTGTGATCTATGTGATTTATATGATCTAAAACAGAAAGTTTAATCTGATTTAATGTTTGACAGTAAAGAAAAAAAGTTGTGTTTTTTTTCTGAAGAGTATGTAAATATTTGGTTTCAACTGTATAATTAATAAATATTAAATAAACTAACAATTAACAATCAACTTTTATAATTTTAATGTGTATATATTGATATATTTATTTATTTGGCAAGGCAAAAACTAAAAGACTCACCTGTTAGTACGCAGTGGATAAGTCTCATCAGAACTAAAAGTGCAGAGAGAAACAAAAGAAATGAGAGACATCCTGAAACATCAGCAAAACAATAACAACAATCAGAAATAGCAGCATGTCCTGAGGTCTTTTATTCCTTATATCACAGCAATGTACCAATAGTTAGTGTTTTAGTTTATTAATGAACATGCAGTTCTTTTCTTTATCCTTTACAGGGTAAAAAACAGAATCCACTGTTCCCCCTGTGTTCAGTATTCTGAGCTACAAAAATTAAATAATCACACAGAACCTGATGTCAAACATACAAATACATGGGGAAAATAATGCCATTATACTGGGGGAAAAAACATACCATTATCTTGGAAAAAAAACATACATTACATGGGAAAATTATTACATTATCTCTCCTCTGTAAGTGTATGTTCTTTGCTGTGTGTCTATGTAAGAGTTTTCCTGTGTATTTTTTTTTCTTTCATGTAATGGTATGTTTTTCCAGTATAATGGTAATATTTCTCCCATGTAATGTGTTTTTTTCCCAATGTAATTGTATTATTTTTCCCATGTAATGTGTTTTTTCCAATGTAATGGTATGTTTTTTTTTTTTTTTATCAGTATAATGGTATTATTTTTCCCATGTATTTATATGTTTTTTCTCTTATAATATATGTTTTTTTCCAGTATAATGGTATTATTTTCCCCATGTAATGTGTTTTTTAAACACATTATATTGTAATAGGAATATAACAATATATATAAACACGTATTTAATGACTTTATAATAGAATAGATAGCACTGGAGCTAATTGTTTACATCACGTATTGTTGGCATCCTTCTGTCTCTTGAGACAATGGAATCTGCACCCATATTTATTGAGTTATGGAATTGCAGCGTCGGCTGTGGCTGAATAAGCCAATACGGGAGCTACAGCTCCTACCACACTTGCTGCAAGTGTAGACATCTTTAGGGACAATGGAAGGAGTGGTGGCAGGCTGAGTCCTATGCTGTTTGGTGCTCTTTCTTTCCTGACGCTGGATCTCTCTCTTCTCCTCGGCCTGCCTGACGCCAGTTTTGACATTTGCACACCAGCTTAAGCGGTTGGAGGTCGCTATCTCGAGATCTGCTGGATTCATGCTACATGACTTCAAATCTCTCTTGCAGATATCTTTGTAGCGCAGTGCAGGTCGTCCGGTTGGTCATGTTCCTGTGGCGAGCTCGCCGTAGAGGATGTCCTTTGGCATACGGCCATCTTCCATCCTGCACACGTGGCCAAGCCAACGCAGGCGCCTCTGGGAGAGAATGGCAAACATACTTAACATACCTGCCTGGGCCAAGACACCTGCGTTGGAGACATGATCCTGCCAGGTGATGCCGAGGAGTCGTCTGAGATTGCGCATATAAAAGGCGTTCAGTCTTCGCTCTTGGTACGTATACAGGGTCCAGGTCTCACTGTCATACAAAAGGGTACTCAATACGCATGCTTGGTACACCTTCATCTTTGTGTTAAGGGTCAACATAGAATTTTCCCACACTCACTTCGCTAAGCGGGCCATGGTTGTTGCTGCTTTGCCTATCCTCACGTTGAGCTCAGCATCCAGGGATAGGTTGCTGGAGATTGTGGATCCCAGGTATGTAAACCTGTCCACCACCTCAAGGATGTGATCACCAATGGCGATTGTGGGAGTGGTGCTGACATCCTGACCCATGATGTTGGTCTTCTTGAGGCTGATGGTGAGACCAAACTCTGTGCATGCATCTGCGAAGCAGGTGATGAGTCGCTGAAGAGCCACCTCGGTGTGAGCAGTGAGGGCAGCATCGTCGGCAAACAGCATCTCCCGGACAAGGACCTTGCGCACCTTGGTCTTTGCTCTGAGGCGGGCGAGATTGAAAAGGTTCCCATCACTCCGTGTATGGAGAAAGATGCCATCTTCAGATTTGCTGAATGCGTACCGCAGGAGCAGAGAGAAGAATATGCCGAAAAGCGTCGGGGCCAAAACACACCCCTGTTTCACGCCATTCTTAATTGGAAATGGGTCCGATGATGATCCGTCGTACTGGACTGTGCCAGACATATTGTCATGGAACGACTCGATCATCTTCAGAAGCTTAGGGGGGCATCCGATCTTATGGAGGAGGGCAAAGAGGCCAGGCCGACTAACCAGGTCAAACGCCTTGGTCAGGTCAATGAAAGCGAGGAACAGGGGACGTCGCTGTTCGCGGCACTTTTCCTGCCGCTGCCGAAGGGAAAACACCATGTCGATGGTTGATCGCTTGGCCCGGAACCCACACTGCGACTCGGGATACACACGATCGGCAAGTACTTGTAAGCGGTTAAGGACTACTCTGGCGAAAGCCTTTCCCACAGTGCCGAGGAGAGAGATCCCACGATAGTTGTTACAGTCGCTGCGGTCGCCCTTGTTCTTGTAGAGTGTGACGATCTTTGCGTCCCGCATGTCTTGGGGTATCGTTCCCTCATCCCAGCACTGTAGAAAAAGCTCGTAAAGATGTCGAAGAAGGGAGCTCTCTTTTGCAGCCTTCACAATCTCTGGTGGGATTCCATCGCTGCCTGGTGCTTTCTCACAGGACAGCGAATCAATGGCCTTGCTGAGCTCCTCGATGGTGGGTAGTGAGTTGAGTTCTTCCATGGTGGGCAATGGGGTGATGTTTTCCATGGCTGTTTCAGTGACAGCGTTCTCTCTGGAGTACAGCTCCCCGTAGTGCTCAACCCATCTCTTCATCTGCTCATCACGGTCCTTGATGATGTTGCCGGATGTAGACTTGAGGGGTGCGACCTTGGCTGCACTTGGTCCAAAGGCTTTCTTCATCCCCTCATACATGGCACGGGTGTTTCCACAGTCCGCAGAGGTCTGGATGTCGCTGTAAAGCTTCAGCCAATAGTCGTTGGCACACCTGCAGGCGATCCTCTTGGCATTGTTGCGGGCTTCTCTGTAGGCGGCCAGTGTTTTCTCACAAGGCTTCCTCTTGTATTCGAGAAGCGCAGCACCCTTGACTGCTATGGTAGGCTCCATCTCTTCGATCCCAGCCTCGAACCAATCCTCATTTTTCCTGGCTCTCTTCCCGAAGGTGTTTAGGGCGGTCTGGTAAACGGCATCACGAATAAGATCCCAGTGTGCTGTAGCACTGCCTGTAGCACTGCCTGTGGCACAGTCTTCCAGGGCCTTATCAATAGCCTCAGCAAAGCATTCGCGCAGCTCAAGCTTTAAGGTTCTGGCTGTATCGATGCAAGGCCAGCCCTTTTGTTTGGAGCGGTGAATCCGTCTGAGTTGGAGACGTACCATGCTTCCGACCAGAGAATGGTCGGTGTCGCAGTCGGCACTATGGTAACTGCGAGTGCAGAGCACATGGTTCAGCATGGGTCTCCTGGTGATGACTAGGTCCAGCTGGTGCCAGTGCTTTGACCTGGGATGTCGCCAAGACACTCTGTGGTGGAGTTTGGTGAAGAAAAAGGTGTTGGTGATGGCGAGGTCTTGGAAGGAGCAGAGCTCAAGTAGCCGCTGTCCGTTCTCATTGAGCTTGCCAACGCCAAAGTGTCCAATGCAGCGTGGCCAGGAGGTGTATGCTGTGCCCACTCGGGCGTTGAAGTCTCCGAGCAGGAACAGGTTTTCCTTCGCTGAGATCTCACTAATCCTTGCCTCAAGCTCCTCATAGAATGCATCTTTAGATTCGACCGTGGAGCAGAGTGTAGGGGCATAGACACTAAAGATGTGTGTAGGTTCCGATGAGATAGTGAGGCGGAGTGAGAGAATGCGCTCGGTTCCCTGAGACGGAGGTTCAACTGACGACAGGAGTGAGTTACGGACTGCGAAGCCAACCCCATAGAGTCGGCGCTCGTCCGACTCCAGGCCTTGCCAGAAGAACGTATAGTCTTTCTCCTTGAGGCTGCCACTAGAAGCAAGGCGTGTCTCCTGGAGGGCAGCGATGTCAATGTTCAGCTTGGCCAGCTCGCGATTGATGATGGCGGTTTTTCTGGCGTCATCAACTTGCTGGAGGTCGTCAGAGAGGCCAGGACACATTGTTCTGACGTTCCATGTTGCCAGTCGCAGGGCTGGCGATTTCTTTTCATTTTTCTTTATGTGTTTGCCTGGTGCTCAATTTTACAACAAGCCTGTCGATTTTGTCTAAGCTTCACGCACCCGATGAAGCAAGCATGTTGTGGCGAGGTAGTACCTTATTGCCCGGGGGCTGCCCGGGTTGAGGCGGGCGGTAACTTCCCAATGGAGTCAGAGGACTCCTCCCACCGTCGAGAGCAACCCCTAGCGCCCAGCTCTACGCCAAACGAGTCTAGGCTTATCACTGGTGTCTGCTGCTCCCCGTGTTGGGTCTACGCTGAAACAGCGAAGCTGGAGTGGCCTCTCCAGGTGCAGGCCTGGGCAAATGATATGGAGATCCAGAAGTGCCCAGTGCCAGGATCCCCCTTTCGGCGTTACTGGCAGAGTCCGGTGGAAAGGCAAAGCCGATACAACCGGTGCCAGCGCGGCTGTAGGAGTTGCCAGAAGGTATCGCAGTGCTCGGCCAACTGCCTACGGGTCTCCATACCGGATTTTCTGTCTGGGTTTACTCCCATAGCCTTTGGCCACACACGGCCAACCTGCAAGGCAGCAGGAAACTCGTGGAGGGCGGGATCGTTCATGCCCCGTGCAGATGCAAAGCAACTGCCCACTGCCCACTGCCCACTGCCCACATCACGTATATGTGTCCAAATATACTATTATATTAATATACATTAATGAACAAGCAGGTTTCCCTATGCTAAGCGCTAGCGGTTACCATTGTGATATTAGCTTGCTTATAACTCCATATGTGGATGTATATTAGGGGGATTGCATCCAATTTTACATTTTCGTGGGCTGAACATCAAAATGTTGACAGCCAAAATGATTGTTTCTCATGTCCAACCAGGGGATTGGTTTGTGCATATTTTCTTATAGAAATATTGCCACAACACAGGACGTTCCTGAGGTTCATGTTTGGGGGCGAAGCTTACCAGTATCGAATGCTTCCAGTTGGCCTAGCCCTGCCACCCCGCACATCTATGATTCCAGGGCATCCGTATTCTGAATTATATAGACAACTGGCTGATCCTGGCTCAGTCTTAGCGGCTAGCACTTCGACATCGAGATGTCGTCCTAGCTCACCTTCATTCCTTAGGATTGAACTCAATGCCAGGAGAGGCATTCTCTTTCCTGCTCAGAGGACAACGTATTTGGGTGTCATATGGAATTCGATCGCAATGAGCTGCAAAAATGGCAAATTCCTCGCCGTGTACATTTATTTTGAACATGATGTTCAGATCTTCGTTGCTGCTGTTTAAAATCAGGTACACATGTCTTCTCTAGGAGACGATATGTCTAAGCTCTAGGTCTTTGCAGACTGTTGGTATCTTGGGGTCTTTGTTAACCTTGTAATTTTAATGGGTGACACTAGTTTTTTCAAATCTGGATAGCTGTTTACTCAGGACATCATTGTCAATGTATGGGGGAACATTTATAGAAATTATCACTTTTTTTGCGGGAGTCCCGAGAAGAAGAACGCTTGCCAAGGTATCTTTAAGTATGACCTTGCTAGCTATTACTGTCTCAGCATTGTGAATCTCATCACCAAAACCACTACAGCAATGTTCATCTGGGCAGCAGGCACAATTCTCCTCCAGCCGATTAACTTGAAACGCATTCCCCTACGGAGCATGCGACAGTCAGTAGCACTTTAAACCTGTGCTTTCGGGTTAGGCCTGTTTCACACGCACGCGCAAAGCAACACTCACTACTCACTATCCACTCAAATTAGAGAGAGAGAGAGAGAGAGAGAGAGAGAGAGAATACAGGTGAAAACTAATTACTAATCTCTATTACTTCCTGTCACTTCCTGTCTTTCTGAAAGTCTGTGTGTGAGTGTGTCTGTGTGTAACAGAGAGAAACATAAAGAGAGAGAGAGAGCGGTAATGTAGGTGAAAATTCAAACATGAGAGTCCTGCACTGGTGCACACTCATGTTGGAACAGGAAGGGTCCGTTCCAAAACTGTTCCCACAAAGTTCCCCAAGCCCACCTCCTGAAAAATAACCCCACACCACTTCTAATATGACTGCCCATGAGGTCAGAGTCCTGACCTCAACCTGAGAGAACACCTTTGGGATGAATTAGAGCGGAGACTGTGAGCCACGTCTTCTCGTCTAACATCAGTGTCTGACCTGAAGAATTCCCATAAACACACTCCTAAACCTTGTGGAAAGCCTTCCCAGAAGAGTTGAAGCTGTTATAGCTGCAAAGACTGGGCAAAGATCATATTAAACCATTTGGATTAATATTAAATATTAATTTGGAATAGTAATAAGGAACCATATGGAATTGAATATGCTCAAGTTCATATGTGTGTGAGGGCAGTCGAGCGAATACTTTTGGCAATATAGTAAAAGTCTGCACATTCCTGTTAGAATGAAAGTTTATTGTATATATTAAACAATCAAAAACTAACAAACATCTGCCATGTCATGTTTTCTTTAGCATAATTGAAGAGGGAAAAAAGAAATAAACATCCTTACACTAACCTGGTAGGAGTACACACACAAAATGGGCCATATGACTGTGCTGTTAACTCATGTTGAATATTAATTATCATATACCCATCAATTAACCTCAATAAAGATCAGCTGTTTCTGTTAAATTTTCTTGCTATCCTTGGTTTCATCTGACTGCTGAAGCCTTGGTCCACAAAGAGCTTACAAAAGCTTAGGATCTCATCACAAAAGTAAGGAGAGGGAAAATAATTTCCTTTTAGTACAGTAACAACCCACAATGCACTAATCTGAGTAATAGATTACAACAAAGTAATAGTTTTAAAAAGAGGATCAGTTTGTTAGCATTGCCCATTCAGAGCCCAGGCAATCACCCAATACATGGTAAACTGCTAAACTCTTAGAAGCAAAACACTGATGTATGAGTGATGTACTGTATTGCAAATAAAAGTTGCTTTAACAAATAACACTACAGTTTAGTCCAAAGCACAGTAACGTTTAAACATCCTTACACTAACCTGGTAGGAGTACACACACAAAATGGGCCATATGACTGTGCTGTTAACTCATGTTGAATATTAATTATCATATACCCATCAATTAACCTCAATAAAGATCAGCTGTTTCTGTTAAATTTTCTTGCTATCCTTGGTTTCATCTGACTGCTGAAGCCTTGGTCCACAAAGAGCTTACAAAAGCTTAGGATCTCATCACAAAAGTAAGGAGAGGGAAAATAATTTCCTTTTAGTACAGTAACAACCCACAATGCACTAATCTGAGTAATAGATTACAACAAAGTAATAGTTTTAAAAAGAGGATCAGTTTGTTAGCATTGCCCATTCAGAGCCCAGGCAATCACCCAATACATGGTAAACTGCTAAACTCTTAGAAGCAAAACACTGATGTATGAGTGATGTACTGTATTGCAAATAAAAGTTGCTTTAACAAATAACACTACAGTTTAGTCCAAAGCACAGTAACGTTTGGAACACTATGAACTTTATACTGTTTACTCATGTTTGGAACCAAATATAAGTTAAAATATATAATACTGCAACCAACCCACCCACCCCTTCAATAAATATATATGGTGCAAAATAACCTAGCATGAACCTAACAGAAGTGTGAAGATTTTTTTTTTTCATTTTCTATAGTGGGGTTCTAAAAATAGGGATTTTAGAAAAAGAGAGAGAGCACTGTTAAGAAAAATGTGTTGCTGACACTAAAGACAGCAATGACTAGCTTGTGAGCAGTAAGTGAACAAAGTGCTTTTTCTTTAATATAAGGTGTAAACAAAAATTCTTGTTACACCTATTGTACACATTTTAAAGGCATGAGTTCTACTGTTATTTTTATGATTTGATTTCTCTAAGCGTGTAAGTGATCTCCTATCACGCTCATTCAGGATGGTTTTCTGAACACATTTCTTCTTCAAAGATGATGGTTCACCACTAAGCTCACTCATGCACTCATCTCAATTTGTTGAAAAATTCACTTAAATTGAAAAAGGCTATTCATTAGATGATCAAAATTTTAAGATCACCACCCAAGCATACCCCCAACAGAACTAACAGTGTCCAAAAAGGACTCAGTAGTGAATAGCTCCAACGTTCTTGTTGCTAACATCAAATATTTGTTTTGGTATGCTTGATGCAACTGTTTCCAGGCTGGTGGGAATGTTGCTTCTGGAACTGATGTCCATTTTTGTAAATGTCTCTTGCAATCCATCCGTCAACATGTTTCTTTTTTTGACACTTTGAAGAAGCTCTTACAATCTGGTTACGATCCACAAGTGCAAAGTGTGAATACTTGTAAGTTTTCCCTGGTCTTGGTGTGTGTGTATGTGTATACAGTACAGACCAAAAGTTTGGACACACCTTCTCATTTTTCTTTACTTAGCTGCTTTTTTCTTGCCATAATACAAAGTCAAACTCTTTGAATGAGAAGGTGTGTCCAAACTTTTGGTCTGTACTGTGTATATATATTACTCAGAGGTATAAAACTGTCTCCTTTGTTTATCAGATTGCCAATTTACACCGCTGGAGTTCGAGGTGCCTGGACTTTTATGGCTCCAGGTGCACAGACTTCCATGGTTACGTTTCTCGCTTCTTCATGTTAGAGATGCTATCTTGTCTCAAAAGGGCAGATAAGATTAGCGAGAGAGGGTTCTGGAATGTGACCGATTGTTTGCTCTCTTTGGGGTCTGCTTATCCCTACATATAAAACATTAAATCCTAATCAAACACTAAATAAAATAATGAACTCTGCTTTAATTAATGTTATGGAAAAATGAGACACCAGCATGTTGTGGCTGATTTAATAAAGTCACTATTTAGTATTTCACTTATAAAATAAATTGGTTAAAATGTGAACATGCCAAAAAGCAGAATGCACTCTTCTCTATAAATTCTACTGTAGACACATGAAATAGTTGCACAGAATCTGATGTCAGGACTCTCAGTTCTCAAAAACAGCATAGACAGGATGTCCAGCTATTAACAGGCTCTGAAAGCTGCTAGGGCTGAGCATCTGAGCAAATCAATAGCAAGAAATGCCTCGGGTTATTTTGCTGTAACCCTGTTCCATGAAAAAGCCCTGTTTGCCTCAGGGGATTGGCCCTTGAGAAATCCCCTGGCTCTCAGCCACAACAGAAAGGTTCTCATATGCAGAGGGCCCAAGAGTATCACCATGGATGCATCTGCCATGAGACCTAGGATTTTCTGAAAGTAAGGAACAGTCACTTTCTGGCCTAGTTTGATGTTCCTTAGGGTGCTAAAAATAGATTTAATACATACAGGAGACAGGAGACCGAATCTCATACGACCCTCAAATACGTTGTCCTGTGAGTCGGAGAGACAACGCTTTACTTGGCACTGAGTCTCAACCCTAACGCTTCAAGATGAGCTAGGACGACATGTCGATGTCGAAGCGCTAGCTCCCGGGACGGAGCCAAGTTGTAAATATATATAATTCGAATTACGGATGCCCTGGAACTGTATTGGAAACAGCGCTGCATCCAAGCCTCTTGTATATGTGCAGGTTGCTAGGCCAAATGGAAGGACCCGATAAAGGTAAGCTTCACCCCCCCAAAAGTGAACCTCAGGAGCCTCCTGTGTTGTGGCAATATTTCTATATGAAAAATGCATCCTTCAGATCGATTGTCACAAATCAATATTCTGATTGGAGTTGAGAAACTATCATCTTGACCGTCAAAATTTTGAACTTTCATGTTCTGAGGTAGCGGTACCACCCGCAAGGATCTAGAATTGGACACATCTCCTCCCCCTTTTTATTTTTTTTGGACCGAGAAAAACCAGCACTGTGTGTCTGGCAAGGAAACATGTTCTATGGCCCCTATAACCAGCAAAGTGTGATCCTCTGAGCACAAGGAGATATACTTGGCAGGAGCTTCCATGTTGGCAGTTTCTCTGAAAGCGACACAAGTCTCCATACTTCGATACGTGTGTGTGTTGGGGGGTCGGGCGAGTGTCTTGAAAACATGGCAGGAGGCAAACTGAACTCCTAACACTTTGTTAGTGACCACTCTTTTTTTTTGGGTGGCCTCCTGAGGGTGCCAGGAAGGAGTGCTTATTCACTTTGGAATACCATCCCTCCCTCATGGTCCTGGCATTTCACCAGCCTCAGGACCTCTTCTTTAAGGAGATGATACTCCTCAAGTCCAGTCTTTTAAAAGCGGACTGAGAAGCGCGATGAGTCGAACCCCAGTCTTTATGAGGGGGTGCTCGCCTCACCACACTCTCCTTCTGCGCTTCACGTCTCACTAGAACCGGACTTGGTCAGGAGTGGGTGGGTGGCCAACGGTCTCGACTCCTGAGCATGAAGGGGAAGAAACCTCACAAAGGCCTCTTTGTAGTGTTTTGCCTCCTGAAATCTATTGGTGATGGTATTCACAGCGTTGCTGAATAGGCCAGAAGGCGAGATAGGGGCATCAAGTAGGAACGAACGCTCCTTGTCCTTGATGCCAGTGAGGTTCAGTCACAGATGTCTCTCCGTGGCAACCAGGAGAGAGATAGCTCGCAAGTGTCTTCTCAATCTGTGGCATCATCATGTAGCCCCACGTCTTCGCATCAACGATCGTCGAATAAATCAACATTGTTGGCACAAATATACGGGATGAATAAGGTTTGTTCAATGAACGAGTTACCTCATCATGGAGATCACCAAAAAAGGGGAGAGACCTTTGTTGAGGTCCCTCACCTCGGACCTGTCGTCTAATCTTGAGTGATTGGGGCTCTCCTGTTCCTGAGCACAGTCAAGATGTAGGCATTCGACTTCCCTCCAGTAATTCCTCACACTCTCGCTCACCACGAGAGGAGCATATGAGGAGGTCTCCGATCAGGTCCAAGGCCAGCACAGATATGTATGAGTACTTCTTGCGTGCCTTTACTGACCAGCTTTATGGAGATGCTGATTTCATTTTCCAGCAGGACCCAGGAGCCCACATTGCCATCATCAAAATTAAGAATAAGGAAAGAGATAGAAATAAACTCTTTAAATATATCAGTCCGTGTGTAATGACTCTATATATGAGTTTCACTTCAATTAATTATTTTAAATTTTAATTTATTTAATTAATTCAATTAAATTTAATTTTATTTGCATAGTGCTTTTAACAATTGATAGTGTCGCAAAGCAGCTTTACCCAATCAAAAGAAGTAAGTTTGTATGAAATGTGAATGTGTATGAATCAAAATGATAAGATTGTCCCTGATGAGCAAGCCGAGGGCGACGATGGCAAGGAAAAACTCCCTGAGATGGTAATAGGAAGAAACCTTGAGAGGAACCAGACTCAACAGGGAACCCATCCTTATTTGGGTGAAATTACTGAAATAAATCAACTTTTCGATAATATTATAATTTATTGAGATGCACCTGTAGCTCCTAAGTTTTGGAATAGCCTTTCTGATGTGTGCAGTGCTCAGACACAGTCTCCCATTTAAGGCAAATCTTTTTTGCCTGGCATATATATATAATTAATTCCATAACCTCATACTCCGGGACATCTAAATGCACATTCTCATCTAGTGCTGTTAATATCATGAATGACAGCTATTCTAATTCCTTTCCACCTGTTCTTTTTTTCTACCCATCCCAAGCATCTGGAGATTGTGCCAGGACCAGGAAAAAGAGGCCAACCCTGCGAGAATCCTCAAGCATCCAGAGAAGGACTTTCTGGATTCTGCTTCAGGATGGTTTGGAGCTACACATGCTGCTCCTGAGGACCCAGACTCCAGACCCCCTCAGACCTTTGCACCTGTCTGACTTATCCTGGTACCGAACTGGACTCCATGTAAACTTAGACATCTTCTGTAATATTGATCCTCCATTTGCCTAACACACAGTATGTCTGCAAAACAATTTCTGCTATCCATTATCACCCAAATGAGGATGGGTTCCCTGCTGACTCCGGTTCCTCTCAAGGTTTCTTCCTGTTGCCATCTCAGGGAGTTTTTCCTTGCCACCTTCGCGGTTGCCCTTGGCTTACTATTTAGGAACAATCTCATTATTAAGATTTATGCACATTTTTCTCACTCCTACAGATGTGGCCATTAAGAATTTTTTTTTTTTTTTTTTTTTTTTGCGAAAGGCCGCAATTCGTCTAACGTAGTGTCACAAAATCGCACAAGCACCATTTATGAATTTATATAAATGTATTGTGCTTCACAGAATATCCACCAGATGGTGCATGAAAGAACTTACATACGTTACATTAAAAAATTATATATTAGAAACTGCATGTACTGTAATGTTGTAGAATATGAATAAAAGAGTATTAGACACAAATATATGATATGGTAGTATGGACATTGAAAACAATGAGAACAAACTTGTCAAACATTTGTTTCCTTTTAGTACAGCTTACCAATATGTGTATATGTGCTTTAAATTATGTTCATTATAATGAAATGAGACAAATTGTCCTAAATTGTGCTTTAAAATTCATGATAAAAAGTTTGTTATATAGTTTTAGTAATGTCTTAAGAGGGATGAAACAATGAAAGACATGGCAGTGCCTTGGTTTAAATTGTTCTAAAAATTTATTTCACAAATATATAGGCTACTCGCTAGATAAACTCTGGCTTTTCCAATGCGACAGCACGCTCCAATGTGAGTCACTTTATTCAAGTCATATTATAATATAACATTTTTGGTGTGCATAAGAATTTCAATCAATTAAAAGAAACCATGCTTTATGTTTGTGTGAGGAATCTGAGTTTATGGGTGTGAACAGCTGACACATCAATATGTGTCCTGGGAAGCAGGTGTTAATAGGTCTTAAATACTCATGAAAAGTCGTGGATTCTTCAGTAAAACAGAGGCTCTGAACAAAAGTTAGGCACATCATTCACTTTACCCCAAATGAAAAGTTCTGAGTGTTATAATTTAGTTATAGTTTTACTATGGACATATAGAACAATTGTCCATAAATAAAAAGAAAAATGTAATTATTTGAACATTTTTATTAAGTAATTCAGATTTTCCTTGTGTTGTATTGTTTTTTTAATCACTCTAAACACAACCCATGATTTTTATGCAATTTGAAAAATAAATGAAGAAATCTAGTTATAGCATTATGTTTCAAGACATCCTTATTTCACCTTACTTACCTTAGTTTATACATGGATAATTGATAATCAATGTTATGACTGATAAGTGTATGTTGTCAAAGTATTTGTGGACATATAATTGGGACAAAACATTTGGTACTAAAGGTGAATTAAGGATGTCTTGAAACATAATGCATTTATATGTATTTATTCATTTATGTATTTTTTTTTTTTTTACTATTCTACCGCTGCTAGACAAGCATGGTAAAATTGTTGATGTTTTGTACTTTCCTTTATTTGTTTTTGATCTCCTTTGTAATGCTGTCTAAAAGTGTTTTCATTCTTTTTGTTTGTGTTTAGTTTTCACTGTTCTCTATGGCAAACAAAAAACGTATGAACATCAGTAGTTCGGAAGCGTGGACATTTTAATGACCAGCCTTACAAACCTAGGTAAAGGATATGCTTCATTAAGTTTAGTATTTTATGTTAGCCCTTGTGTTTGCTGTGTATTATGTACTATTAAATAAAGAAATACATGTTTTGTTTTAACACAGTTTTATTAAATACAGCATATAGCAGACAATAGATGGCAAATAGTCACCCAGAGTCTTTGCAAAAGTAAGTGTAGTAGGCTTTTTTTATTTTTTTTTTTAAAGAGGAAACCTTGATTTTTTTTTTCGAAGTTCGTTAATTCTGTCTCTTATGCATTATTGGGGTGGAATTTCTGAAATACTTTAATAATCAGCATGGAACCACTGAAATAGCTAAAAACTATAGTCTAAAGCCACCAAAGGAAAATCAATAAAATGAATCAATAAAAAAAATTGAGATTAACATTTTGTCATATTTTTGTGTTCATTTGATTAAACTAAAACATATGTATTTTTATTTATTTGGTGTTTTGCTGGGAAAATAAATTTAAGGCAGAGACGTCAGCTCAGTCTTGTTAAAACCCCCAATTCACTAAGAGGAAAACCAGTGTGGTAACTTCACACCTATCATGAATGACAGGTGAGAAGAGCATAAAAAACACCTAAAATGGCCCTTGTAATCCACTAAACACATGCATTATTCATTATATGTAAAATTACTGTTAAAATCAGTACTTTGATTGAAAAATTGGAAATGGAACAAACAAACAAAAAAGAAAAAAAATATATATACATATGTGCAATAAGGACGTGTTACCGACATAATCACATTGCAATAATGGCCGTTGCGGAATTCTGTTTCTCCATTATTCTTTACTTACTTACTTTTACCCTATTATATTTTCAGCTAGATACTTGGAGTGTCTGGACATTCCGTTGAATATCATTTTTGATACTCACTTTTTACACACCTGATCAAATAGAAGCAGTTGTTATACAATAAGGTTCTTAGCTGTGCGAGGGGTGAATACAGGGAACCTACGCTCGCTGTGTCATGCGTCCTGGCCTCATCTTAACCCGCCCTCGACTCAACAGGATGACCAAGATGGGCCTGGTAAATGTTAGATCACTAAACAACAAAACTTTCATTCTAAAGGAGTTTATCACCTCACGTGGTTTGGATTTTCTTTTTATTACGGAGACATGGCTGAGTGTTTGTGAGTACAGTGCCTTCTCTGAACTCCCCTCTCCTATGCCTATATAAATTCTCAGAGAAGATCGGGTCAAGGAGGAGGAATTGCGGTGGTCTATAGGGATAACTTCTATTGTAAGCAGCTGTTGTTATTGACTTTTTCCAGCTTTGAGCTGAACTTATTTGAGCCTAGCCGCTCTCACACAGTGCTGTGTGGAGTGATTTATCATCCACCTAAGTATAGTAAGGACTTTTTAACTGACTTGTCTGACTTTTTGGCTGAAATGATGCCTAAATATGATCGTGTCCTTATTGTGGGTGATTTTAATGTTTATGTTTGTTGCCCTGAAAATCTGCTGGCCAAAGATTTTTTTAAGTTTAATTGATTCGTTTGGTTTTGTGCAGTCGGTGTCTGGCCCCACACAGGAGCAGGGGCACACCCTCTGATCTCATGGATTATTTATTTCTAACATTGAAGTCTGTGATGCAGTATTTTCTAATCATATGCCTGTTTTGTTTAACTCTGTGTGATGCACAGTGATTCTGTGATTCTTCTGCTGCTTGATTTAACAGCTGCCTTTGATACAGTAGACCATGACATCCTTCAGTCACACTTAGAATACTGGGTGGGAATTAGGCGGACAGCTCTAGACTGGGTTTGGTCCTATCTTTCTGATAAAACATTTTGTGTTAGTCTTGGAGATCTGGAGTCCAGTTAAGGCAATTGGCAAATCTTAAACCTGTTTTGTCCTTTAGGCTTTTCAAAATAGCCATCCACGCCTTCATCACCACTTGCATTGATTACTGCAATGCCCTGTATTTTGGGGTTTCTCAAGCAGCATTAAATCGGCTACAGCTGATCCAAAATGCTGCTGCTCGACTATTAACGTCTACACGTAAAAGAGAACATATCTCTCCAGTTCTAGCTTATATTCATTGGCTCCCGGTACAGTACCGAATAAATCTTTCAATTCCTTTGGTCACGTTTAAATGTTTACATGGCCTTGCCCCGCCCTACCTCTCGGATCTGCTTAAGTCAAATGCTCCATCCCGGACTCTCAGATCATCAGATAAACCTTTGCTGACGGTACCCAAGACCAAGTGCAAGCTCAGGGGTGATCGAGTGTTCTCTGTGGCGGCACCCAAACTGTGGAATGACCTACCCTTGACCATTCATGAGGCCAACATGAGATGTTGATTTTACATGTTGTTTGATTAGATTGTGTGTGATGTGATTTTAATTATGTTCCTTTTTATTATTATTATTATTATTAGTAGTAGTAGTAGTAGTATTTACTTTTTATTTTATTAATTTAATTTACTTATTTTATTTTTTATATTAATATATAATTTTATTATTTATGTGAAGCACTTCAATAAGCATTCTTGTTATTAAAGTGCTGTACAAATAAAGATGAGTTGAGTTGAGAATACCACTCTTTGGTGTAATGTAAATTACATGGTACATGGGCAATTCCTTATAGACCTGATGATCCACTTTTAGTTAATTCACCCTATGTGAAAATGTCAAGACCCTCATTTAGAATATTTGCATGATTCACAAGAATCTAGATTATCCACAACCCATTCTCACTTCCCACATCATCATGCCATATATAGCCTAGATAAATACAGTCCATCCACACGTACAGTATTTAAAAATGACCAAGATCAGTAAAATTCATTCTCAAGACAATTAGGTCTTCTGGAAGTTTTAGTTGTGAAATACGCCACCATCTAAAATCTGTTGGTGTAAACAGTCTTTACTGATTTGTTTATCTGCATAATTAAAGAAAGGGTAATTCATATGTCTCATTATAGTTTAACAGTAACAGCTTTAACAGTAAATCTAATTCACCTCCAATGTAGACACATAGAGAACATTTACTCACAGAGCATCACACAGAGTGGATTGAGCTCCATCCTGTCCTACTGAAGACTGACTGAATGAGACGTGTCTGTGTTACACCCTCACTACTTGCTCTGTTCTTAAACACCAACCACACTTCAGAGAGAGAGAGAGAGAGAGAGAGAGAGAGAGAGAGCGCAGGTGGAAACATATGCCTAAGACTATTATTAGGATTCATACTCATCAATGCAATGTCTTTACCACTGAGGTTGTTTCTTGTAGCCATGGTGTAAGAAATATGTCTCCAAACAAAGTGAGAGTCTAAAAACAGTATGTTTAGAAAGAGGAAGTGCTGACAGAGAGAGAACTGTTGTGTTTTCTGTACATGAGGATAACAACAGAAACTGACCAGCATGCAAGCAGTCATAAAAATCAGTTTTACTATTAGAGCTGTTAGCAAAAGGCCTATAAAGAGACATATGAATTAACCTTTCTCTAATGAAGCAAATACACAAATCAGCTGTACAAATAACACTACATAACATTAACATTGATTATCTCAGTAAACTGGTGACACAACTATGAATATCCAAGGCTGATTTATACCTGTGATGAGCAAAGACCATACAACACAACTCACCACCACCAACAACAACAACAACAAAACTACATATGATTCAGTGTAATCTTTTGCATTGTAATGTTATGGATAATCTATGTATAATATTTAATTTATGAATGGTTTGAATGATGCTGTATATTTCTGATTGAAAGTGTAAACTCTCAAGTAAAGAATATTAAACAAAAACAAATGTACAAATAGCTCTGACTGAAGGGAGCACTGAGGGTGGGAATTTTGTTGCTGTTGCAGGATACAGTCATATGACTGTAATGCTAAAATGTTTAATAGAATGCATAAAAACATTTTTTATAGGATCTTTATGAAAAATAGAACTACCCCAATCAAACTCAGCAATCGTGGTGAAAACAAATACTGCTAACCATTATTCCACCAGCAAACCAAATAGCTTTTGCTGGTTATAAAGTAGTTTCTTTCCATAATCTTTCCCTCCTTCTTTATTTTAAAATACTCAATCAGGGCTAACTTCTGACCCATTGTCAACAAAATCAAGTAAAAAATGATGAGCAAAATGTAAACAACATAGCTTGAAAGTAATGGTCAGAGTGCCCATGTTCATCCACGTCAATGGGCATGTGAGCATCAGAACAGCACTTGAGTTGATGGACACCACTGTACTTTAAGTTTTTACGTTCTGATCCATTCCATTGCCTGTGAAACGAATGTACAGATTTCAAGTTATTTCCATTTTGTGCTCTTTGTTCGTTTAGGTGCTTCTTTTCTTGTGGTGTAAAGTAATGTGCCACAATTTAAGATAAGATGCTTTACATGCTACAGCAGCATCTAACATTATATTCTCTTGTTATCTCATTGATGGTAGTATGATGGTGAAAACCATGTGTCATGTGACTGAAACCAGCATTAGTGGGAACATACGTGCATGGCTGTTTTCATTTTTGTCATTCTGAGAAGGAAGGAAGGAAGGAAGAAGCATTTCCTTGTTTCTCACTGCTTAAACCCACATTGCTCAACTAGTATAGAAACCAAACCAGAATAATTTTTATGTCTATGTCTAACTGCTAATAACTGAAAGTGACATACAGTACAGTCAAGTCCATACATTCTGGAACAAATATAAGTATTTTAATATTTGGCCTCTGTACACCACCACATTGCATTTAAAATGAAACACTCAGAATGTTAGTAAAATCAAAATGTCAGAGAAAAAAAAAAAAACACTGTTTTGAAAAAGGATGGGAGTGGTGGCTCAGTCGGTTAGGTTTTTAGCTTGTTGCTTTGGAGGTTTCATTTAAAATGTGAATACACCACAGCCAAAGATTTGTAAACGAAATAGTCCTGAGAACTTTCACTAGACGACTCTGTATCTGTGACATCCGATGTGGAGGAGGCAGTGTTTGGACTGCAGAGAGTGAGAGTCCTAGTTACGTATGCAAGGTACTGGATAAGTTTAAAAAAATAAATACCTAACGTCATTACTCTGCTGAAAACAGCATAGATCAGCATGATTTATATGCCGGTCTATGCTGGTTAATACTGGTTAGTGCTGGTCTGATGCTGATTTAGCTGGTGAACCAGCATAACTGATGTAAGACCAGCATGCCTGCTGAAGAATCCAGCATAGGCCAGCATGATTTATATGCTGGGCCACCAGCAAGGTTTTGGTAGCTAAAATTGGTTACAATTATCTAGTTTTTTAATAGTGATGTACATGTACTGTGTAGTGTTATCTTTAAATGCATTTACATACAAGAGACAAAAATAATCCATTTACCAAAAACATGTAAATATATTATTTTACATTTATTAAATATCTGTGGGTTGTCTAAAAACACAACATAAACCTTTTATATAAATGCACTTTTTTTAAAGTAATCAATGGAAATCACTTAAAACTGAAAAAAAAAAAAAAACAGCATAGACCATCATAGACCAGCAATTATTCCAGCAGGATTACCAGTTTGTAAAATAAAGAAAATAATCAGGGTGTGCTTTCTGCCGTCTCAGTGTCCCCGAAAATCCTTTTGAAACGTGTCACTAAAATGAACTAAAATGAACACACACATATCCATATATCTATATATCTATACATATATATCTATAGAAATCTTAAAGTGTCTACTTTTAAATGTAGCAAGCTTAATCAAAAATAAATGTTCTCAGATTATGTAATCCATATGAATCTAAGGGAGAGATACAGTCTTTCTGCCACACTTCATTCACTGATAATGACCTGAAACAGCACACGACTACACGCTGTTCACAGGGAAACAGTCAGGGTAATCTACAGGTTAACACGTGATGAGCGGATCGAAATTGTGTTGATACACACGTGGACAAAATTGTTGGTACCCTTCGGTCAATGAAAGAAAAACTCACAATGCTCACAGGAATAACTTTAATCTGACAAAAGTAATAATTAAAAAAATTTCTATGAATGTTAACCAATGAAAGTCAGACATTGCTTTTCAACCATGCTTCAACAGAATTATTTAAAAAAATAAACTCATAGAACAGGCCTGGACAAAAATGATGGTACCCCTAGAAAATACTGAAAATAATGTGACCAAAGGGACATGTTAATTCAAGGTGTGTCCACTAATAGCATCAGATGTCTACAATCTTGTAATCAGTCGTGGGTCTATATATAGGCCCAGGTAGTCACTGTGTTGTTTGGTGACAGGTAGTACCACACTCAACATGGACCGAGAACGGAAGCGAAAGGAAAGTGTCTCAGGAAATTATAAAAGAAAATTATAGACAAGCATGTTAAAGGTAAGGCTATAAGACCATTTCCAAAACACGCATGTTCCGTGACTACAGTTGCACCTATTATTCACTACATGTTGACAAAGCCACAAAGCTTCTGGCAAATGTCCTACGACAGATGAAACAAAAAGGAACTTTTGTGCCAAGCACATCACTTCTATGTTCACAGAAGGAAAAAAAGCACATCAAGAAAAGAACACTGTCCCTACTGTGAATCATGGAGGAGCTCTGTAATGTTCTCGGGCTGCCTTTGCCTGCATCTGGCACAGGGTGTCTTGAATCTGTGCAGGATACAATGAAATCTCAAGACTATCAAGGGATTCTAGGGAGAAATGTGCTGGCCAGTGTCAGAAAGACTGGGTCTCGGCTCGCAGGTCATGGTCTTGCAACAGGACAAGACCCAAAACACACAGCTAAAAAACCCAAGAATGGCTAAGAGGAAAACATGGACTATGTCTAAAGTGGCCTTCTATGAGCCCTGACCTCAATCCAGTTGAGCATCTTGAAGGAGCTGATAACATGCTGTCTGAAAGGTGCCCTTCAAACCGAAACGAACTGGAGGCAGCTTGCTCATGAGGATGGGCCAAATATACCTGCAGAGGGGTGCAGAAGTCTCAACGACAGTACAGGAATGTTATTGCATGATTGCCTCAAAAGTTGTGCAACAAACCATTAATTAGGGACCATCATTTCCAGGCCTGTTCCATGAGTTCATTTTTTAAATAATTCCGTTGAAGCATGGTTGAAAAGCAATGTCTGACTTTCATTGGTTAACATTCATAGAATTCTTATTTATATTACTTTTGTCAGATTAAAGTTATTTATGTGACCAATGTGAGTTTCTTTCATTGACTGGAAGGGACCAACAATTTTGTTCCATGTGTGTACGGTGAACGGCGTAATTGCAGCAGATCTAATGCAAGACACCCTAGCGAACCACCCATCTCCCATCGCTACAGTTATGCAAACTGGCTTGCTAAGTTTCGTGAACTGGTTCAGTGCTGATTGCAAAAATGGTGGACGCATGAAAACTGTCACTAATAACAAACATCATGCTGTCCTAGCTTTCATTCAGGCAAGAGCCACAGCGTAAGCACTCGCCGCATGTCACTGGCATGGCATTAGTCGAACATTCCTTCGGCGCGATATTAACTACTCACAAATGGCACCCCTTACAACTCTAGCTACTGCAGCATCTCAACGAGGATGACGCACACAATTGCAAAAATGGGCAAAACCAAAAATTGGAACAGGATTTCTACAGTTCACGCAGAAGATTTGTTCACTGATGAGGCAAAATTTTAATGTGAATTGGGAAGTTAACAAACAAAACCACCGCGTATGGTCTGACACTCAGTCACATTTGAAGCGATCCACATTGAAGATCCCTCCAGACTGTTGGAACAAAAAAAAGTGAGGTATGGTGTGGTATATCGGGTAAAAATAGTGGACCATTCTTCATCAATGGACAACCCAAGGCCACTGGATATTTGAAATGCTACATGATGATGTGTTCCCTCTTATGCACTGAAGCTGGCACGTTCCCTGAGTTTTTCCAGCAAGATGGTGCACACCACATTCGGGTTCGGTCCGAGCATTCCTAGATGAACAGTTTCCTGAAAAAGTGGATGGTTCGTCAGGCCAGTTTATGGCCCCCAAGGTCTCCCGATCTGGCCCCCTTAACTTATCTTAGGTCATCTGAAGGCAATTGTCTATGGTTGAGGATATGAGAAGTGCAGCAACTGAAACTACGGATACTGGAAGCCTGCTGGCATTTCTCCTGCGCGTGGTGCTATCAGTGTGGAAGATGGGAGAAAGGGTTGCAAATGACAATCCATTAGAGAGAGCAGAAAAGGAGAGAACAGAAAATAAGGAGAGATGGCAGTTAGGTCTGGTCACAGTCAACATGTATAAGGTGAATGTATATTTAGTGCAGAGTGCAAGCAGGGACTCCGGCAGGACTAACTACAGGGTGGGCCATTTATATGGATACATCACACATCAAACTTATTGGGAATTTCACAAGAAAAACAATGGTGTGCTTGGTTTTAACGTAACTTTATTCTTTCATGAGTTATTTACAAGTTTCTCTTTGTTCACAGCCATTGACATGTCGAAGAGGTTAACACGTGAGGAGCGGATCGAAATTGTGTTGATATCTGGTGAACGCAGTAACCGGGTCATTGCAGCAGATTTCAATGCAAGACACCCTACGAGACCACCCATCTCCCATGCTACAGTTAGCAAACTGCTTGCTAAGTTTCGTGAAACTGGTTCAGTGTTGGATTTGCCAAAATGTGGACGCATGAAAACCGTCACTAATGAAGAAACATCAGTGGCTGTCCTAGCTTCATTCAGCAAGAGCCCACAGCGTAGCACTCGCCGCATGTCACTGGAGAGTGGCATTAGTCGAACATCCCTTCGGCGGATATTAGCTACTCACAAATGGCACCCTTACAATCTCAACGAGGATGACCCAGATCGGCGTACAGAATTTGCAGAATGGGCAAAACAAAAATTGGAACAGGACCCTCAGTTCACGCAGAAGATTTTGTTCAGTGATGAGGCAAACTTTTATGTGAATGGTGAAGTTAACAAACAAAACCACCGCTATTGGTCTGACACTAACCCACATTGGATAGATCCCTCCAAGACTGTTGGAACAAAAAAAAGTGATGGTATGGTGTGGTATATGGGGTACAAAGATAGTGGAGCCATTCTTCATCAATGGAAACCTCAAGGCCACTGGATATTTGAAATTGCTACATGATGATGTGTTTCCCTCTTTATGCACTGAAGCTGGCACGTTCCCTGAGTTTTTCCAGCAAGATGGTGCATCACCACATTCTGGGTTTCGGGTCCGAGCATTCCTAGATGAACAGTTTCCTGAAAAGTGGATTGGTCGTCATGGGCCAGTTGAATGGCCCCCAAGGTCTCCCGATCTGGCCCCCTTAGACTTTTATCTTAGGGGTCATCTGAAGGCAATTGTCTATGGTGTGAAGATATGAGAAGTGCAGCAACTGAAACTACGGATACTGGAAGCCTGTGCTGGCATTTCTCCTGCGGTGTTGCTATCAGTGTGTGAAGAGTGGGAGAAAAGGGTTGCAATGACAATCCATCACAATGGGCAGCACATTAAACACATTTTATAAGTGGTCAGAAACTTGTAAATAACTCATGAAAGAATAAAGTTACGTTGAAACCAAGCACACCATTGTTTTTCTTGTGAAATTCCCAATAAGTTTGATGTGTCACATGACCGTTTTCCTATTGAAAAAACAAAAGTTGGATCCAAGATGGCCAACTTCCAAATGGCCACCACGGTCACCACCCATCTTGAAAAGTTTGCCCCCTCATATATACTAATGTGCCACAAACAGGATGTTAATATCACCAACCATTCCCATTTTATTAAGGTGTATCCATATAAATGGCCCATCCTGTACATACAAGGCCTCGCCCCCAAACACACACACAGTAGATCCGATAATTTTTCTGCGCGTGTAGATGTTAGGTGCTGTACAGGTTTCTGAAGCTCTACAGAATGTTCTGGACAGTGGGAGGAGTTTCGATTTACCTCAGAACAACACTAAACCTCCAACAGAGAACAAATGAGGAGAATACAGCACGCTGTTACGATGGGTAAGCTTTTTAATCTAATATAATCCTTATTCTGATAATATAAAACTAATATTAATTTATTTTTCCTCACTTTCTCACAAGCTTTTGCCAGTTTATGTGAAACATTGTCATTTAATGTCACATGGTTTGGTTAGCATGTAGATAACACTGCTAAATCATGCTGGCTTATGTAACTTAGCACAAACAGGTTAGCTCACAGGTGGCTAAGCTAATGCCTTACAGTATGTAGATTACAGATGGTTGTCATTATCAGCTGTGGTGTAAATGTTTATAATATATTCACCCCATTTTGGATAGCTTCATGTTATGGTAGCTATTTGGTTCAGTTTTTGGTTAGCTTATTACACTGGTATCTATAATGTTATTTAGCACAAACACTTTATCTCCTGATGCCTAAATATGGCAAAAGTTTGTGTTGTCTTTATGCATGGTCAATAGTTATTGATGATTATTGACAGTAATTTTATCATCATCATGCTTATGTTTCTTTTTCCTTTTTTATAAACCGTTGTTACCATGAAAATGATCAGCCACCTGTTTTATAGAGACCAAATGCAAACAAGTAGGCAAGATACAGACGGACCATCACTATGTCATGGGAACCTCAACCACAACTGGGGTCTGGATTCGGGATGGATCTCTTGTATTTTTTTATGCAGTTGACCACACGATAAGGCTTCACCTGTGACTGCACACAACCAGCACATGGACTGACCTCAGATGCCAGGAATGTTGCCACTGCTGGTCACAGGGTTTGTGTGAATTGCAAATCAATTTATGGTAACCAGCCATAAACTCCAAGGAAATGCCAGGTATGTGATATTCCGTTGTGTCTTGAGTTAAACAAGAACTGCTTTTCGAGAGAGGCACAAAGATGTATGACTGTGGATAGGGTGTAAAAGTGGACTGTTCCTGTTCCTACAGTTTTACCATGAATGTCTATTTGCATGGCCATATTTACAGTATGCCAGAAATGTGCCTTCCGTGTATAAAATCATCTGTGTCACACTTTGCTCAATCCTGGACATTTACTTTGCACTAGGTGAAAGAGGTGACATTTATATGTTCATAAGTAAGAAAAATACACAAATGTCAGGACATGTCAGAACTACTTCAGGGCCCATAAACCTGCGGACCCTAAATAAAGAGTGAGGGCCAAGCTCACTCGTTTACACTCCTGTGGTGTGAAAGTAACTGTGTGAAAATGTCCCTGAGAGGTTGGCCTCATGTTTTGTTTTTGTTATTATTTTTTTCATCAAAACTTATTTGCTGTTCATTGTTAAATTATCATATGGTTATAAATGTGCATATTGTATGTATTGTTACATATTACACAATGTTAATATTGTTTATGTTATCCAATAAAGCTGATTTTATACTGATTGTTTTATATTTTACATATTGGATGACAATCTTCCATGTATTCTGGCTTTTATACCATACCAACATTAGATGGGGTTTTGAACAGCATAGTATCATGGCACTATAATGCAAAATGTATGCTGGTCACCAGCATACCAGCACCAAAACACAACATATGCTAGTATAATGTTAACCAGCTATGCTGGTCTATGCTGTTTTCTTCAGCAGGGTATTAAATGAAATATTAAATGTATAAATATGTATAAGACACTCACTATGGATAGTGCACGAGAGCACAAGAAAGCATGTTATAGCATGTTATAGTCCATGATCGCTTTCAGTGATCATGTGATCAAAATCATGTGTGATGAAACACTCACAGGCCAACAACAATTGAATGGATTAATGAAATGTTTTTGAGCACTCTTGTTATTGAGCACAAAACTCTTGTACTATCACATGCTTGTGTTCTTTTATGCTAGGCAGGTAGATGCAAAAGCAGGGGGGAATCTATCAAAGGATTTATATATTTATTATTCTAAATTTTTTGTGGGGAAACTATTTTTTTCTTGTTGATGTAACCTGACTTGCTCTTTACATAAGACAAATTTTCCCATTTCCTCTACTCAGGTGCTTGTTCAGTTCCTTTTTATCGCATAACAGGACTACTGCAATTCACTCCTGGCAGGTCTGCTCCTGTCCACCATTTGTCCTCCGCAGTTGATCCAGAATGCAGCTGCACGTCTCGTTTTCCACCTTTCCACATTCCCCCACACCACCCCACTTTTCAGCTCCCTGCACTGTCTTCCTGTAGCTGCCCTCATCAAATTTAAAACCCTGATGCTTGCCTACAAAGCTAACAGTGACCCAGCAACTGCTCTAATCACACCTCGCACCGCACCACAATCACACAATCTCTCACGGACTGGGGAAGACATGCATTTAGTCTCTTTTTTGTTCTGGCACATAGGTAGTAGAATGAACTTCCTCTAGATGCCTGTACAGTCTTTGGCAATCTTTAACCATTGACCTAAGACATACAGTATCTGTTTATTCAGTATTTGGGCTAATCTCCCCTCCCCCACAGAAAAATTCTTCCCAGAAGTGTTGGACTAATGGTAGACTAGCTAGTAACCTAGTAACAGAATGTAAAATTCTAACAACTTCAAACAACTTTTATAAGTCACTCTGCTCTGGATAAGGGTGTCTGTCAAATGCCTAAATGTATATCTGCAAACTCTGTGCTTTAGACAGAGTTTTATTGGCTAATTTTGTAATGGACCCTGTTTAGTGAGTGAATTTACTTTTGGTTAACATAATATTGCTAGTATTCATTCAGACGACCTTGTGGAACAGATATGTCATTTCTACTCAGTATATCATTGTTCACTATGATGTGCACGTTTTAATTTGTGGTTCATTTTGCATCATAGGAACTACAGGCAGGGGCGCAAAAATGGGGTATGCAGTATATGCCGTGCATGGGGGCGCCACACGGAGGAAGGCGCCATTGTGAAAAAAAATATATTTGAAAATTGTCTTTAATAAAGCTTTTAAAATATTTGAAAAATTATATTTGTTAAGAGACTATTTTTGTTTAATCAAGTCAAGTCAAGTCAATTTTATTTATATAGCGCTTTTAACAATTGACATTGTCGCAAAGCAGCTTTACACAATAAAAAGAAGTAAGTTTGTATGCAATGTGTATGAATCAAAATGATAAGATTGTCCCTGATGAGCAAGCCGAGGGCGACGGTGGTAAGGAAAAACTCCCTGAGATGGTAATAGGAAGAAACCTTGAGAGGAACCAGACTCAACAGGGAACCCATCCTCATCTGAGTGATAACGGATAGCAGGGATTGATCAGCATAATAATGTGTACTGGAAGTTCAGTGTAACAGGAGATGTGTTAAAATTAAAATTAAAATTAAAAGGAGTCCAGTTTGTTCCTGGAGGCTCAGGTAGACTGTAGGAGATTCCAGTCCTGAGCTATCGAACAACTGAAGTCACAGGTCCCCAGAGCATCAATTGATGATAGGACAGTCTTAATGGAAACCATCCCCAGCTACCATACGAATCCAGACAGACCACAAGGGGCATCCATGCGACCAGATTTCCAACCAGCTCTGCCCCCTGCTGTAGTTTTAATAATACGTGGTACTGACAGGCAGCCTGCATTCTTTGATCGAAGTAGGCATGGCGGATCGTAAGACACTAACAGTTACTCAAATACTGTGGCGTGAGACCATTTAGTGCTTTAAATGTCAAAAGTAGTATCTTAAAATCGATGCGAAATTTCACAGGGAGCCAATGCAGTGTAGATAAGATAAGAGTGATGTGCTCGTATCTTCTGGTTTAATGAGGACTCTCGCTGCTGCATTCTGTACTAACTGAAGCTTGTGTATACACCTAGTTGAACAACCAGACAGTAAGGCGTTACAATAGTCCAACCTAGAGGTGATAAAAGCATGAAGTAGTTTTTCTGTATCATTTAGTGACAATATGTTTCTTATCTTGGCAATATTTCTAAGGTGAAAGAAAGCTATCCTGGTAATAAGGTCTTTTACTGTTGCATTTGATGGAACAGAAAGGCCATCTAAAGTTACAGTGTGATCAGAAAGCTTACTTCTAGATACTTGTGGTCCTATGACCAGAACTTCCGTCTTATCAGGATTAAGCAGAAGAAAATTAATTAACATCCAATCTCGTATGTCCTGCACACACTGCTCAATTTTAGCAAACTATTTTTTGCTCATCTGGGTTTGCTGAGACATATAATTGTGCATCATCAGCATAACAATGAAAACTAATACCATGTTTACGAATTATGTTGCCCAGAGGAAGCATGTAAAGGGAAAAAAGCAGTGGGCCTTAAAAACTGGAGCCGTGAACACCAAACTCCAACTTTGAGAACAAGGGCATGGTCCCATCTAAATCTACAAACTTATGATAACGATCAGTCAAATAGGATCTGACCAACCCACAAGGAGGCAATTCCCTTGATTCCTACTACCTTTTCTACATCTGTAGAGGAGAATACTATGATCGTTGTGTCAAACATGCACTTGAGTCCAAAGTAACACAAGATATAGTGACGCAACCCTGTTCATAGTCCCTAGGAGGAGTCGTTTAACTACTTAACAAGTTGTGTCTCTGGCTGTGATGAGGCCTAAATCCTGACTGATACAGTCATTTATGCTATTCTGTTAATGTGAACATAGTGCTGTGATAATACTACCTTTTCCAAAATCTTGGAGATAAAGGGAAGGTTTGATATCGGCCTGTAATTAGTTCTGATGTGATGTGGTTAGTTCATCTGAATTATTTAAATTGTCTGGTTTCAAAGCCTGAATTTTTTCCCTAATATTTATGATTTTGTTATTGAAAAAGTTCATGAAATCCTCACTACTGCATGATGTTATTGTGGAGATTTCTGCAGTGGTCTTGTTTTTAGTTAATTTAGCTATGGTATTAAATAAGAATCTCAGCTTGTTTTTTTTATTTTCTATAAGAGTGGAGAGATACGTTGATCTAGCATCACTGAGAGCTGTTTTATAGTTCAGGATGCTCTCCTTCCAAGCAATTTAGTTTGGCGCCATTTACGTTCGAATTTTCGAGCGGTTTGTTTTAAAGCACGTGTGTGGTCATTATACCAAGGAGCGAGTTTCGTATCTCTAATCATTTACCTTTTAACTGGAGCAACATTATCTAAGCGATAACGAAGTGGTGACTCTAGATATTCATTCGCCTGTTCGAGTTCTGTGAAGTCAGATGGCGATCCAATCAAAGTTGATATTTCTGGAAGATTATTGATAAAGCTCTGTGCGGTATTTGATGTAAATGTACGTTTAAGGTGGAAGCGCGGTGTTGTGCGTACATTATTACTATGACACGCTTTAATCGAGACAAGGTAGTGATCCAAGATAACAAGATCAGACTGTGGAATTGTGGTTATATTTCCTATACTTAATCCGAAGGATAATATTAAATCTAAAGTGTGACCTGCTTTATGAGTGGGTCCTACTACACACTGATTTACTGCTATTGAGTTCAGTATGGACAAGAATGCTGTTCTCAGAGGGTCTTCTGGATTCTCAAAATGAATATTAAAGTCTCCAGCAATTAGCGCTTTGTCTACAGAAACAACAAGGTTTGAGAGGAAATCTGCAAATTCGCAGAGAAACTCCGAGTACGGCCTTGGGGGTCTGTAAATGATGATTAGCGGGATCGACTGAGCTGACTTTATGTTACTATAGAGAACTTCAAATGCATTAAATTTAAAACTGTGTTTTTGTACGAGAGACAGATTATCGTTATAAATAACTGCGACTCCTGCTCCTCTACCAGTTAGCCGAGGCTGGTGTATGTAGCTGTATCAAGGAGGCCTAGCTTCATTTAGAGCTACATACTCGTCCTGTTTAATCCAGGTTTCTGTTAAACATAATATATCAAACTCCTGATCTGTGATAATTTCACTAACAATAAGTGCTTTAGATGCGAGAGATCTAATATTTAACAGTCCTAGCTTCAGATCAGAGGTGCCGGCTGCGCATTCAGTGTGATCTGAGTTTGTGATATCTATGTTAATTAAATTACTAAAAGAGACTTTCTGAGTCTTTCTAAATTTATGTTTAGCTCGGGGAACAGACACAGTCTCAATCTGATGAACTCTGAGTGACGACTCTATGCAGCTAGCAGACGGTTGGTTTAGCCTGTCTGTCTGCTCCCTGGCCTTGGCTCTGGATTGTCACCGATTAACTAGGCCTCTTCTGAGACTATGTGCTATACTACAAGAAATGAGAGCAGCACCTTCCCGAGTGGGATGGACACCGTCCCGCCCTAACAGGCCAGTTTTGCTCTCTATGGTCTTCCAGTTGTCTATGAAGCCCACGTTGTTTTCGGAGCACCACCTGGACATCCAGCGGTTCAGCAATCATAACCTGCTGTATGCTATGTCGCCACGTCTCATTGGGATGGGACCAGAGCAAATCGTTAGCTCCAGCATGTACCACTATCTTAGAGAACCTATGCTGTCCTAGAGCCCTAAGATTACCTGCTATGTCCGGTGTTCTGGCTCCCGGGATACACCTGACCACTGCCGCTGACGCCCCTAAAGACCAAGCTAATTTCACATGTCTCAGTATAGAGTCTCCTATAACTAGAGCTCGTGAGGAGAGCAAACCTGTTGGACATGTGAAGCGCAGATGAGGTGTGCTCCGGTGGGCTAGCCTTAGCGTTAGCTTTGGCTGAACGAGTATGCCGCCGAGTCGTCACCCACTCGCCCCGCTGCGAGGGCTCTACTGCCGGAGTCGGGGGCTGGTTATCTCCACCTGTGGCACCCAGACTTTCCACTACGGAAATAACGCTGCTCTCGCGCTCTCTAACCCTCTCTAAAGTCTGGATGCGCTCCTCTAATGCTACTATCTTCTCCGTCAGGGTGCTAACTAACACACACCTATCACAAATAAAATTATCACTAATGACGGAGGAAGAATGTCTAAACATCTTGCACTCCACACACTGACCGAGCTGAATGGTAGACATAATAACGTACCTTTGTGCCGGAGTTGTGATTATTTGCTGATGGATTTGCTTGTTGTTGGTCAGATGATCGTTCTCTCAAAAAGCAAAAAAAAAAAAAGGATAAAGTACAGTAGTATTAAAGCGTAAAAACTAGTTTGTTATTTAGTAAAAACGGGAAAAATATATAATTATAAAAAACTAAACAAAATATAATCTAAAACGCTGTTACAAACAGACAATGAACTTTTGTGGGAACAATACGAAAAACAGCTATGTATGTGTGTGTATGTGTTTAGCATTTTAAATGAGTAAAAAAATAAATTATATATATATCTCAATTGAGCTCCCTATAGTTGCCAGACAGTCACGTATGCAAAATCGAGAGAAGAGCGAAATTTTCTGGTGCACAGAAAAGAAAATGAACAGCAGTGTCTTAAAATGAGGACAGCAATGTCAAAGTGGATAAAAAGAGATTGGTAAGCTTGACCTATCATTTTGTATTACTGTAAGTCTTTAAGTTAATCAACATTTAACGTTATTGCCAGCGAGGCTGAGCATAGTTACCGTCTGTTAATATCAAATCATTATTCCTGAAAAAATTGGCGTTTGGTTTAAAAAAAAAAAATTTATTGTTAAAAATGTTAACTGAGGTTTTGACCACCAAGCATAACCAAGTTATTGGGCTCTTGCTTTATCCTCTCAGTTCGTTATATTCAGTCCAGGGGCGCAATAAATGCACGATTTCTTTCTCCAGAAAGCCCTGGTGTGTAAACAGAACGAGACTAGAGTATGGATCCTCTACACGTTCATTCATACAGTATTCCAGACCCTTCTTTTCACACCCCCCTCATCTCATTAAAATACTACCTCAAGTTTTTCACAGACTATAGTCGTAATATATTACATCACATCCCACTTCTGACAAGAGCACATTCTTTCATACTTCAGATTTTATGTATATATATATATTTTGTAACTTTGTTGGAATCTGTTTTATAGGTTCCTTTTGTAAAAATATTTAAGGTCACGGAGCGGTCGTATAAGCATTTCACTGCATATCGTACTGTGTATGACTGTGTATGTGACAAATAAAATTTGAATTTGAATTTGAATTTGAAATTTGAATTTATTGTAAACTTTTGGTAAACAGGATTCTCAAAACTGCTTGAAAAACCACAAAGTCTCTAAAAATTATGGAATAATAATAATTCAGAGAGTGATTTAGACTCGGATGCAATTTTTCCATCTTTGGCCACTTTTTCAAGCTTTTCCTGAGCATCAAGAGCTCCTCCAAGCTGAAAGCGCAAGGCTTTAACATAATCTAGTTTTGCCTCCCACCTGGTGTCACTCAGTGGCTTCAGTGTCCAATTTCCACAATTTTTTTCAGAACGTCCCATCTCTTGACAGATGAGGAGAAGATTGGATAGAGTCTCTGAAGAGTGCCAAAGAAAATTAAACATTCTCTGTTAAAAGATGCTGCATCGCACAAAAGGAGATTGAGGCTGTGGCTGCAGCAAGGAATTAATATTGCCTCTGGGTTTTTCTCTAGGATTAAAGCTTGGACAACTTTGTGAATCCTCCTCCAATCTTAAATTCTCCTCTATCACTTCAGTCAACCCATGATCTTGCATACCCCTCAGCAAATGTGCAGTTGCGCCCCTGACTACAGGTTATGGAGGACAGTGTAGATTCATGTCTTATTTTGTCTTATTCCTGCTTCACTTGCATGCTGTTCTTATTTTCTTATTCCTATCTAAAGTAAGAATTTTTCATTTAATAATAAAAAAAATATTAAACAATACTGATGTTTGGTGTGTGTGTGTGTGTGTGTGTGTGTGTGTGTGTGTGTGTACGTATTTGCTTGTGTGCTATACATTAAAGGTTATTGTGCTCTTTTCTTCCAGACTGTGAGCTAAAGACTGTGGTGTGCGGCCTGCTTGGTGGTGGTTCCCTTTCTCCGTGAATGCTGGTCACCCCTATATGCAAATTGCTATTATAAAAACTTAAGCAGCAACTTTTCCAATTTCCAAAATTTATGTAATTCTCAAAACTTTTGGCCACAACTGTACACACACACACACACACACAAAGATACCAACATTTTGGAGGGTGAACGTTAATGAAGTTTTCTAGTTTATTCGATCAAAGAAAGTCACAAGAGCAAAGTCTTGGGTCTAATCTTACAGTTTAGTTATGAAACGAGCACAAATCTTCAGCAAGGTATGCACCTTTGTTTGTTTACTTTTCTTTTGTGTTACATTTCATTCTCATCCTGTGGTTCGCTTCCAGCGAAGGGAATCATGGCGTTGCTGACTGTTTGGTGCGCGAAGGTTGAGATGATGTCTTTTGGTAAAGCTCTTTGATGAGGCTTGGTTGCCTGGTTACTGATGGCGGAGCTCTGGAACTTCTTCTGAGGGTTTCTTTGTTGCAGTTCTGACACAAGGTCTTGTTGAGAGTTCTCAAAGAGCAGATGACGTCAGCAAAGGCGGAAGCCCGAGTTGTTTGGAAGCTGTGTATCCGCAAGTGCTGAAGCATGAGCAGCAAGTGTGAACGAGCTGCTTCCTTTAGATGGCCCTGACAAAGAACCGACGTATTCTTTTAGACATTCTCGGACACTGAGTTTTGACCCAGTCCGTCCCACGGATGATTGGTCCAATCTCATGTGGTTCCCCCTTTTGTGCATACATTAGGCCGGGTTTTCAGCTGTCAAGTGGGGCTCATCTGGTTGGAGTGTTTTAATACCTTTTATAAACTAACTTTTATAAAGTCTCCTGGGATATGCTCCAAGCCCCTCATGACCCTGAATACAGCGGTATAGATGATGAGTGAGTGAGTGACGTTGGCCAATATTAGATGAGCATTAGAGCAACTCTGAAGCCGAACTAAAATGGCAATTGTTAACATGGCCAGTTCTTCTTATGTGTTAAGTTCTTCTGAGTTTTCTCTTAAACTTTTGTTATCTAAGTGCTAAAAGGAGGAACTAAAGATAGTTATGGATTAAGGTTCAGCTAACTCTTCTAACTCTATCCAGCTTGTGCTTTTTGTGGACTGTTTTATTATATATATATATATATATATATATATATATATATATATATATATATATATATATATATATATACAAACAACATACTGATTAATTGTTACCACAAAAAGTAATAAAAAGTAATACATGGTGAACTATCTATTTATAAACAACCAAATTCTGAAGGCATTTTGAAATGGAATAAACAAACAAACAAACAAACAAACAAACAAATGCATTCAAATGCATCTCAGTGAACGTAAAGTGCTGGCTCAAATTTAAGTTTATTCAGTATGTGTCTCCAAAGTTTTTTAGTGCACAATTTTAACTGTTCTTCCAAAAACTTCTTTTATAAGAAGTTTGGCCAACAAAACAATATTAAGTCACTCAACATAAATTTGAGCTAGTTGAAGTATTTACAGTTTAGACATTTGATCATGACTACACATTTGAGCTACTGTCACAGGGGTGAATGTTAATAAAAGTAAAAACAGCCTTTCGTTTTTTATACTGTACCAAACCGTAACTTTTTATGTGTAAAACGTGTTTTGGGGCTTTTGCTAAATAAATCCTTAGGTTATTGAGTAAGAACAGAAACATTTATTTATTTATTTTAATTTAAAAGTATCACAGCAAAATTAAGTTCAGTCCCACTTCATTTATTTTAAACAAAATGTATCTACCTAGGTATTTACTTTATAAAGCATTATAAAATTTGTCTTATTCTATTACAAATATTAGACTGCATTAACCATATAGCATATTAATTGTATATTAATCCTGAGCAAGGGCTACATAAACACTGGCTACAGTAAAAAAAAAAAGTAAACTAAAAGTAAACATCAAATAGCTAAAACAACAGCAACAACAAAGTAAATCTTATTGTAAAAGTAAATGAACATAAGTATACAAAATCAGGAATTTATTAATTAAAATAATAATAATAATAATAATAATAATAATAATAATAATAATAATGCTTTCACCCAAAATCACAGGAACCACCTCACAGCTGCTCATCACTAAAACTGTATCTGTACTTACTGACAGAGCACATAGACGAATGTTTTGTCTGTCCCACTGTGACCTGCTGGTTTTTAAAAGCTAGATAATAAAACATTATATAAAAACAAAAGGCTCATAAAGAAACTTCAGCTTCTATCACTCTATCCATGCTGTTGTCCTCCTCAGGCACAGCTGTAAAATACCCAATCATGAATGCTTAACATCAGCCTCTTATTAAATGTTATGGTTAATTTCTTGGCTAATGAAAAACACTTGTTTACTTACTTTTTGCTGAATCCTTATTTCGAGCTCTGTAATATTTCACTGCCAGAATAATGGTTGCCAACACATATGGACAGGCCGCTACCAAAGTGCTGCGGAGCTTCTTTGCAGACAGTGGAGCTTTTTCATGTGAGAGAACTAGATCAAAAAATAGTATGGTTAACTATACAGTGGAACCTTGGACTGCGATATAACATAATTTGTTCCAGAAGCATGCTTGTCAATCAAAGCACTTGTATATCAAAGCAGATTTCCCCATAAGAAATAAGGGAAACTGATGATTCATTTCACAACCTCAAAATATTAATATTAAAAATTTTGAAGTGATCCCAAATGTTTGAGTGGTAGTGTAGTAAGATTTTTGACTCCGATGGCACCACAGACCCACAGACAGGTAAAGGGTAGAGTTATTTACGATAATGGGAAAATGAAAGGGCACTGAGGAAGGAGGAAAGAAGTGAGGATTGCCAGTGCAGGTCCAGGCAGTGACAGAGTGACAGAGTGACAGAGTGCCTACCACTTGGACAAGACAACACTGATTGACCTGCACAAAAACAACTGCAGCATGGAAAAAGGGTGATGCTACACAGCTAGTCTGGTGTAATCTGGTGTAATCGGTATTTATTTCTTAACTCTTTGGGTATTCATAGTGAGACTTGACCCGTGCCCGTCACGCCACACAAAGGTTAGGAGTTAAATATGAAAACGATCTACCCCTTTTGTGGACCTTGATATTCTGGGAACTACCAGAAATCCAGAGTTTTGTGATCTTAAGGAGCACTGCGGATTGTTATGTGTCAGAAGACTTGCTAGATAAATGGGAGCTAAACCATTGCCTTGTACATAAGTAATGCTAGTGCCTAATCAATTCTAAACTTAACAGGTAGCCAGTGCAGGGATTATAATATTGGGTGATATGATCAAATTTGGTTGATCTGGTGAGAACTCTGGTGGCTGCATTTTAGACTAACTGTAGCTTGTTTATTGAGGATGCAGGGCAACCACCTAGTAATACATTATAATAGTCCACTCTGAAGGTCATAAATGCATGAACTAGCTTTTCTGCATTAGATATAGATAAAATGTTCCTAAGCTTGGCAAAATTTCTAAGGTGGAAAAGGCTGTTCTTGTATTATTGGAAATATGATTTTCAAAGGACAAGTTTCTGTATAATATTCCATCCAGGTCTTTAACTCTCGAGCTGGTAGTAATAGTACATCCTTCTAAATGCAAGCTGAATTGTGAAAGCACTTGTATACTGGTTTTTAAAGCAATAAGTAATATTTCGGGCTTAGCTGAATTTACAGCATTCCAGGCAGTGACAGAGTGGCAGAGTGTGATGACATGGGTAGCGGCTCCTGCCGGCCCTTCAATGTAGCAGCTGCAATCACACCAGCCTTTCTCATTGCTGGGTTGGTGGCAGACATTTGGCAGGTGCGTTCAACGCTGCAGTGGCGCCTACAGGTCTTTGCTTGATATCATTCCTTATGGCACTCAAATGGTGGCATTTTGCTCTTATGCTTGAGGTTCCCTGGGCGTGTAGCATCACCCTTTTTCCATGCTGCAGTTCTTTTTGCGCAGGTCAATCAGTGTTGCGAATGTTCTATCTGGCCGCCTTTACACCATGGCCTCCATCAGATGGGTTGGCAGTGCTCACGACAACACGCAGGTCAAAGATGCAGAGCTTGAACAGGTGACAGGGTGGCACTTTGTCCTTTTGCTTTCATATGGCGAGCTTAAATGGATATGGGGAGGCACTCAAAGAAACTGAGAAACAAAAAAGGGGGTAGTGCATGTATGGGCTGGTGCTTCAGCAGTGCAGCAAGCTTAAACTGTTAATTTAAATTTTATTTTTATAGCACTTTCAACAGTTGTCTCAAAGCAGCTTCACAAAAAAATGTGTATTGATCATAATGATTAGATTGTCCCTGCTGTGCAAGCCAAGTGCAATGGCAACGGTGGCAAGGAAAAACTCCCCGAGATAGCAATAGGAAGAAACCTTGGGAGGAACCAGAACGTGAAGTCACATTCAGTTTAGCACAAGCATGGCACCAGGATGAGTCAGACAGGTGCAGAGGAGGTCTGGATCACTGGGAGATCGAGAGCAGCAGGCATAGCTCCAAACCATCATGAAGCAGAATTTAGCTGGAGGTGGTCCTTCTCTGGATGTCTAAGGATACCTTCTTTGGCATCTGTCTACTGGAGCTGGCATAAATCTCCAGATTGTCTCAAGTTGGGTAGAAAAAGAAAAAAAAAAAAAGAATTAACGTAGTTGTCGTTCATTTTATATATATATATGCATTTAAATGTACTGAAGTGGGAGGTTATGTGAAGAATTATGTGTATGCCAGGCTAAAGAGATGCGTCTTGAGTCTGCTTTTAAACTGGAAGACTATGTCTGAGCTCCGAACATTATCATTATCAAGGCTATTCCAAATGTGGTCCTACCTATGATTTACAACATTAGCCTATCAGAGCTTGGTACAGGTTATATAAAGCCTGCAACTCAGCTACCTAGTATGCGTTATTGCTAGCCCTGCCCCCTTGGTGTGTGTGTGTGTGTGTGTGTGTGTGTGTGTGTGTGTGTGTGTGTGTGTGTGTGTGTGTGTGTGTGTGTGTGTGTGTGTGTGTGTGTGTCTGTCTGTCTCTGGTTAGCAGGTAAGTTTAACCGTTTTTGCTAATGTTGCAGTGAGCTTATGCATTTTAGCTAACAATGTTTTGTTTATTTATTGTAGCTGGAATAGCACCTTTGCAGCTTCGCTGTGTAAGATACCAGGGACGTGTCATTGCCAGCTCCGCTTTTGGGGTGTGTGGGTCTCTAATTAGAAGGTATGTTTAGCTGTTCAGCAAGTGTTGCAGTGAGCTTGTGCATTTTAGCGTGTGGGTCCTTGTTTAGCAGGTATGTTCTAGCTGTTTGACAAACACTGCATCCTGTCCCTGGCTTTGGGGTAGTGTGCAGGCTGTCGTTTCCTGCTGGTTTGAGTCCGTCATCATACTGCAGAGATTTGGACTGTGAGCAACTGTTTGAGTTGGGTGGCCCGGTGACCAATACCTGCAGGACAAATCAGTTCATTGGGAGCGCCTTTTTGTACAGAATGGGATAATGGTGGCGCTGCTGTTTTGCTGTTATTTTCTGCTGATACTTTGTGTTGATACTTTCTGCTGCTACTACTTTCTGCTGCTACTGTGTGTGTGCTGCTACTTGTCTACTTGTATGATTTCTTTTATTCTTGTTATTGGTTGTTTGCTTACTGTTTAAATTTTTTGTTTAAGAAGCGAATAAAATGATCCGGCTGTAAACGTCCTGTGTTTGTTTCTGTAGTCGTCCGTCAGCCTTTACACGAGAGAGAGGATCAAGAGGAGGACTGTGTTCCTCTCCAGTGTTCCTCTTATCAACTCAAAGCAGACTCTGGGAAAGGGGAAGAGGGAGAAGGCCAAGAGGTCAGCATTAGACCCTGTGGAGACTTCACTCCTGGTAGGAAACAGTTTTTCTCTTCCCTTTATTTTCCTTTACTAAAAACTAATTTTAAGTTTGTGACAATGTTTTAATCATTCAGATTTGGCTGGACTCGTAATAAGATTTTTTTGTGGGGTGTGAGGTTCTCAGAACACATTTATATTTTTGCTTAGTCAGTCTTAAACCTGTTTGTCTTCATGTGTCAAAGACGTCAAGAGGTGGACATCACTCTGTGGAACAAAGGTGTGGTTGAATTTTACCTGATAAAATATTACAGGATTATCTAAAATCTCAGTTTACCAATGGTCCACTTTCTTTTTATGAATCCAATTTGGACAACAAAACACTTCTCTGAGTTTTCTTCTTGATAAGCATTTGCTTTATTTGTTGTCTTTTGTTAATAGAATCCGCAAAGCCTCAAACTCCGCACATGGCACTAAGGGGACCCTCCCAGCCCAAAAAACAGCATCTGTTATAGGTGAGTAAATTGAGTTCATATTTTAGTATATTTGGTCATTCCACATATAATCAACCAGAGTGATTATAAGTCTGAATGTCTAAACGAATGCCAGAGTCATCAAATTCACATTACATTCTGAAATCTTAATTAATTAACAGGGTTGCTATCAAAAACAGCAAACTCGAGCCATTATTTAGCAATAGTTAAGACATAATGACAGAAATAGATCGTTTCTCAGTAAAACATGTAATGTTGAGTATATATGGAATAATTTCATTTTAATTATTCAAATGTGTTTTTTTTCACACCTCGTAATGAATATTTGTCTTGCTGTTTGCTTTTCAAGAATGCCTTTAAAGTGAAGGAAGGGAAGGTGAAACTTTATTCAAACAAAGTTGAAGAATGAGGGGGCATCACACCTCTCCAGGCTTCCAGCTACAGACCTCAAGCCTTAAGTAATATATTCACATACTTGACCAGTCATACAATGATTGACAGCAGTGTCTCCTAGCAGCAGCACTGTTGAACAGTAATATTGCTTAAGTGTTAAAGTGTTAAAGTGCTTTCATGGTCTGTTTTTGGTTGTTTTTAATGTTTTAAGTGTGTTGCTTTATTGATTTTTTAAAAAAATTATTAATAAAATGAATTGCAATAATTTTAATGTAATGTTGTTGTATTATACTACATCACACATTTAGATTATAGAAATACTGTAATTTTTCAGCTTTATTCAAATTGTGTATACCCATACATTTTATTTGAAAAATACCCCCCCCCCCCCCAACACCCTGCCGAATTCAAACTCTAATGATAATGGAGAAGATTTCCTATGTTGTGACACGGCTCACATGTTCAGTGTTGTGCACAATCACTTAACAGAAAATATTTTACTCACCAGTTACATTTACCCAGAGTGCATCACTGTAGTGTGTGTAGTAGACTGGGTTTCCTCTTACAGCTCTGCACCTGTACTGACCTCCATCAGAGACTATAAATGATCTGATGGTGTAGGAGTCTCATTACTCTGTGTGGGTGTGATCCAGTAAAACTTCCATCCAGCAGACTGCAGCTTCAGTGTACAGGTCAGAGTCACTGAGTTTCCTGTCAGTGCAGCTCTTTTAAGTCCTGATGTGAGCTCAGGTTTAGGTTTTTCTGTTAAAAATTAGATGCACAGTTTGGGAGAAACATAATAATTCCTGCACTAATCATCTCTACAAACTAAAAACTTTCTTTGTGATTTTGATCTCAGTTAAACAATACGCCTACACTCTGATAAAATGTTACCTTGTTTCTGTAAACACAATGTTGGAGGGTTCATGTTGGTTCAAATGAGATGACATGGGTCATTTACAAATGAACACTTGGTTGGGTTATTTTGACCCAACTGTTTTTTTCCTTATTCGCTGTTCTCTCAAACAGCAGCCTGCAAAGTGTTCAAAATATTACTGTTATTGTGTCACAACGTGTAGTTTTAAGAGTTGTTTAAGCGAGAATGTATGTGTGTACAGCTCAAAACATTAATCAGTTATGAAAGATAGTGTCTATTTAAAAAATTCACCAACTAATTTCAGAGATTTGAGCTCCAGGCAGTCCTGCGGTGCTCCGCGCTCCTGTAGCCGCCCAACACAGCCTCACCTTGGAAAGAACCTATAAAAACTATTGCTGGCTGTGATTTCTCTGTAGTGGTTAAAACAGTTAATTTTATTCTGGGTATTTCTAACTGTCAATCTTTGATATAATATGGCTATGGTAGAATATATCGGGGCTGTGTAACGTATCCTGTACGCTGTGTTCTTTTGCAATATACTCGGTGTCCTCAAACCCTCGAGTGTGCACTTCCAAGTCAAGTCTGTTCTTTGCGTACACGGCATGATGAACTTTCTGGATTTGTCACTTCTGAAGTGAGGGGCACGCCACTTAAAGCTGGCAGTTTTTTTGGGGGTAAGTTAATATGATTTTTTTAATCTAAATTTTAAATGTGGTAGTGTAACCCTACACAAATTTGGTGGTAAGCTAATATAGCTTTCGCCTTTGAATGTTCAGCTGCTGATATCAACACTATAATAGTGTATAATTTATCACCTATTAACGAGCAGGGTTAGACAGCCATCCCAATTGAAGTTTAAAAAAAAGATTACTTCTCATTTCATTCGATAACCACTAGGAGCAACCTTGAGCCTGATACCGAGAGAGAAGTAGATTTTTGTTTTAGCTGCGTGGCAGAGAGGAGAGATCGTTTAGCGTGGTGTCCTGTGCCCGTGCGCAGTCATTACAGACTGGGATTTCTTTTTGTTCAAAACTGCCATTTCTTGAAAATAGGTAAGCAACAAGTGTGTTTTTTTTTCTTTTCTTTAAATTTGTTATATAACATGTTATGTTTGTGGTTGTAGAGGGGATTAGCTACAGTGTTATCTGATGCTATCACATGTTGAGCATTCATGTTATTATGGGATGGAAATTTTTAAATGTTATTTTTTTTTATGTAATTTTTTTAACGTTTTTTTTGTACTCGTAAGTTTTTGGGATGTTATTGTTAACGTGTAGTACAGCTACAGTCTGGAATGTGTTTGTGTGTATATAACTTCTAATCACTTTATAAGAGAAGTACTGTAGATTTTTATTTGCTACATTACAGTGAGTTAATAAATGATGGTTTATTTCATGTAACCAGTGTGTGAGATACAGTAAGCTTATTGGTAGAATTAGTTTCTAACATACTGTGTGTTTATCAAAAATAAAAATTATAAACCCACAACCTGTGTGCACTAAAGCCATGGGTAACATAGTTGTATACAAAATATATTTCTACACTTTCCACTATTAATAAAACAGACAACTGAAGTAAAACTCACTCACCTGATACAGTCAGTGTAACAGCAGCACTGGTCTGTGTGTATTTTGGGTCTGATGACTTTGTTCCTTTACATGTATAATCACCTTTATTAGACTCTTTAACATCAGTGATTGTGCATGTTTTCTCTCCTGCAGCATCACTGAGTTCTTTATTATCTCTATACCAGTGGTACTGCCAGGATTCTCCAGTCTGTATCTCACATGTGAGAGTGACGCTTTCCCCAATGAACACACTCTCAGCTGGCTGCACTTTCACTACAGGTGTTAAAAATAGCAAAAACATTTTAAACAAATACAGAAACACTCACTCACTCATCATCTATACCGCTTTATCCTGTATTCAGGGTCACGGGGGCCTGGAGCCTATCCCAAGAGACTTAGGGCACAAGGCGGGGTACATCATGGACAGGGTGCCAGTCCATCGCAGAGCAAAAACACATACACACACATTCACACACTACGGGCAATTTGGGAATGCCAGTTAACCTAACCTACATGTCTTTGGACTGTGGGAGAAAACTGGAGTACCCAGAGGAAATCCACCAAGCACGGGGAGAACATGCAAACTCCATGCACACAGAGACAGGAATCGAACCCGGACAATACAAAAACAATTAAATATATTTACTACTTACACTAAACAATCAAATAATTAGTGTTTCACTGTCTCCTAATTTTACATCTGTGTTGCTAGATGTCCAATTTATAATTGTAAAAATCCCTAAATGTACAATTATTTCATGTCATAGTTTTTGGTGTCACAGTGTAACAGTGTGGATCTGATCTGGAATCAGTCTGGTTATTAATTTTATATAAACTCAAGGCCGCCTCTCTGCACACGCTGACCTGCGCTGAAGCCCCATGGCCTAAAAATAAGGATCGAATAATAAAAACACATTGTTTTGTGATTTGTCGAATTTTCTGTCCCTCTCTTGATATTCATGTTTCTGGCTGCTGATTTGCCCAATTTACAAGTGACTCACGTGGGTAACATGACACAGCATCCTACCAGAATGTAGAAGAACAGTTTCGGCATGTGACGTAATCAAATGTGAGTGACAGGTGAAGCTTGTGGGTCGCGAGGTCTAAATGTCGGACAAGAAGAAGTGTGAGAGTGCGGCTTGTAAAAGAAAGCCGTTAGAAGAGAAAGAGCTTCGTGATGAGGAATTATTTCAAACTTTCAGGATAATTTAAAACTGTAAATGAGAATGAAGGAGAGTTAGGATCATTAACGAGCGGAGGAGGAGTGATAAATAACGGAAACAACCGGAGATGGACAGACAGGAGGACCGTTACTGAGGTGTGTGTGTGTGTGTGTGTGAGAGAGAGAGAGAGAGAGAGAGAGAGACTGAAAAGAAGAAGCTGTTACTTTGATTAGTTGTTCATATTCTGTAATTATTAGTGTTTCTACAGTCAGGTTTTCTTTTGGTGATACAGAGTGGAATCATTTTCACCTTTCTTAGCTTAATAATCACTGAGTCTAATTACTCGTGTGTGTGTGTGTGTGTGCGTGTGTGTTATTAAAAGTGATTAGACTGTGTTTATGCTCAGTAGGGTTAAGTGATTTTGGTCATCTGTTAATATACAGATGAAGCAGTTTCAAACAGCCGGCTGGTCCGTGAATGGAACGTGATCCCCCGCGATGACGCAGTGAACGAAGCCACGCCCCATAAACGCCCATTTGCGTTGTTCTAATAAGGTGGTTGCAATGCTGTATAATTCCGCCAGGTGGTGCAGTGACTGATTCAGTTAACTGCAGCGCTTGCATTGTCCACACATTTTTATGATTAAATCAAGCGTGTCATTTTGGAGATATACAGTATACAGTACAGAGTACCGGTCCCTAACGATGCTTTAATGCTCAGACCTTTCATGCATAAGACATCTGGCCACTGCCACTCTCATATACTTTCAAAATAATAATATAAAAACATTATAATGTCAGCCGAAATGTATTTTAATGCTGCACCAGTCTGTTTTACATAAATAAATAACTCAGCTAAGTATGGGCTATAGTCATTTCATTCTTACGAGAGGTCATGAGTAATTAAGAGTGTTTTTTTTCTTGAACATAGTGTGTTACAATGTATAGCGACGCATAGTAACACGATGCAACTTCACACCTGTGGACAAAGAGGCGCACATTCACAGTCAGCGAACCCCACAACTTCTCATGTGGTGAAATGCTTAAAGCCGCTGTATTGCAAGACGATCCCGTTTAATTTGGTTTTACGCAGTTTCACGTGCTGTGTGTGAGCTTATATTGTGGATTACTACTACTACTACTACTAATAATAATAATAATAATAGCTGTAATGTAAATTAAACCCATGGGTCTCAACCATCACTAAATCAGCCAATGTCTACAGTACACTTATTATTTGCCCTACTTTCATTTGGTTTTACGCAATTTCATGTGTTGTTTGCGTGTATGTGTGTGTGCGACGGAGAGAGGGCTTATATCGTGATTTGTCCTAGGTTACTAAAGCCTGGCTTACTACTAATAATAAAAAATGTTTCCATGTAACCCATGGGTCTCAATCACAAAATCAGCCAATGCTGTAATCAGATGATACAACAAATTATATACTCTGAAAATCACGTTGTGTTTGAACATGTAAATATATATATAAAAAAACAAATATAATATAGCTCAGTTTTATTAATATACTGTAAAGCTCCTATGCTCTTACACCGCATGTTACAGAAACTGATCAGTTGTATTAATCACATAACGCACACGTCGTAGAGGAGATATCTCTCTTTCTCTCTCACACACACAGGCTCCAGGATTTGTTTAGTAATATCGGATTTATTTATATATCGCTTTTAACAGCGGTTACTATCGCAAAGCAGCTTTACAGAATTAAAAGACAATGAAATAAATGAGAATGAAATGTGTGAGGAAATAAGCATGAATCAGAATGATCAGAGTGACCAGAGTGACCCTGAGTTTCACTTCCAAGCTTAACTTTGCAGATACAGAATGTGTCGTTTTCTCAAACATGATTTTCCCAACCTGGCGTTTATACGGATTCAGTCAGATTGAATTTAGGACACACCCCAAACAACCTAAAGCACGAACACACACACACACACTGCAGAGGAAAGCAGAGACGTGCATTCACACCTCTGACCGTCTTTTGTCTTGTAAATGAGGTATTCTTCGTGTAGGCTGGGGGGTTACATACACACACACACACACACACACACCATTTTAATCACCGGACTTCATAACGTACTAAGAATGATGGTTAAAAACAATGAGGAGGCTCAGTGGGAAATCTTTCAATCCCCACACACTACGTTTGTACTGTACACTGTGGCTGTTTGTTAATGGAGAGGTGTGTGTGTGTGTACTCCTGGATTTACCAGTTGGCTTTAACACAAACGCATTTGCGCGCCGGCGAGTCTAAAAAAACCGGCGAGTCTAAAAAAATCTAAAAAAACACAAGAGATTCTTGATGCATCACAAATACGTGCTGTCTTGGTCACAGATTCGCCAGCAAGACGCACCAACAATTTGTCTGTTACTCTGCTAATGAAACCTTCACGCTCCGCTCTTACTGCTGGAATGTGCAATCAATGAAGATCGGCCACCAGGCTGGGCAAAATTAGCCATGAAACACTAAACTGGCCAGTGTTTCAGTTTCATTGTCCAACCCCTGTATGTCGTTAATAGTTGCCGCCCCTCCCCCAGTGTGTGCGCTGCGGTGGTGTGTGTGTGTGTGTGAGAGAGAAGCGTCACATCTTATTTAAGCGAGCACTTTGATTTCAAGTACTATACTGCAGTTAATAATAATTATCATTATTATTATTTATTTATTTTATAGCCCAACTTTTTGACTATTTAAAACAAAGTTGTCTCATATTTTAGCCACTTGATGTAGTTGGTTCAAGTAAAAAATATATCAAAACAAATTGGCATAACAATACCCCAACAATTAAAACGCACAAACATGATGTAAAAAAAAACTTTATTCTTAAAGTTAAAACAGTAATTTGTATAAAAACAGGTGAATAGAAGTTGTATCACCAACTGCTTTTTTATTATTATTAAAGTATCCAATTTATAAAAACTTTCAAACAGTTCCTTTGTTTCCCCCGATGTGTAGACTCAAGGTCGTTCATGCCCCTTCAGTAGCTCCAAAAGGCCAGCCGTCACCCCTCTGAGCCAATCCTCCACTGCAGAGCTCTGGTTAAAGAGAACAAGAGAATTTAAAATGGCCATTGTCTCAAAGTAGCTTTACAAAATCAAAAGAAAATTATAAGAAATTAAAATTATATTATTATATATAATTATATACAAATGAAATGATATTATATAAGCGAAGCATTGTAAATTAAGTTGTATTTCTAGTTGTATAAATATCATAAACAAATATTATAGCATTTATTTTTTATTCAATTAAGTATTGGTATATACTAGTTTCGTTTGTCCTTTGTGTGTTTTTATTTACTTATCTAATTATCCATATAGTTCATCGTTAGACTACATGGACTAAAATTCAAATCGGGCAGAAATTAACTGGTTTATTTGCGCAGCCCAAATGGATCGCGCAGCGCTGCTCAAATCACAATCCTGCGCGACCCACTGGACAGCGCTGCGCGACTTTGATAGAAATAGACCCCGTCCACCATAATTTTACATTTACCCAGAATTCCCCGTTGGGATCCGCAAATACAAAAGAGGCATGGCAGCGGGAAATTGTGGGTAAATGTAAAGTTATGGCGGACGGGGTCTATTTCTATCAGAGTACAGTGGGTCGCGCAGGATTGTGATTCGAGCAGTGCTGCTCAAATTGGTCCGCGCTGCGCGACTGAAACTGGTTCGCGCTGTGCGATCCACTGGGCTGCACAAATAAACTTTGACGAAAGCGCACAGGCAGAGTCGAGCGCGCACAGAATCGAGAAGTCGAGCGTGTGCTGAGAACATGTTGGGCGAGCAAGGGAGACACTGCACGCGCATAGAGTGCTTTGTCTGCTTGCTAAATTTAGCTTGCTAGCTCCGGTACACCTAATCCCAACTGCAGATTAACTCTCACCCTTCCCCAAAAGAATGTTGAATTTCTTTAAATCCAGAGAATACTCAGTCAGATTCTCTCAGTAATTTTCAGAGGACACAAACACTCTTCTTATAAAAATACACTGAGCTCACAAAACTATATTGATCAGTTTCTCGGGTAGTGCAGCCGAAGTTAATAGTATTTCCGAAGTTTTAGCGTCTTTTTGAGTGAGAGAGTGACGTTGTGAGTTTTGTGACACTGACAGTAAGGTGTAACTCCAGACTTGGTAAACAGATGATTAAGTTACCTAAAGTTACATCTGACTGTTGCAGGCGCTGACAGTGATGTTGAAATCGGCCAATTAAAAATAATTATTAAACTGGGAACTAAACTAACACCCAAATTTTATATAAAAAAGCCACCACTTACCCTGAATAAGAAGTTCATTAAACTGTCATCTTCAACTCTATATTGCAGTTTGCTAGCGTCAGTCCGGCAGAGGGGGAGGAGGGTTAAAATCACGTGATTGCTACTCAACAGCTAAATTGCAGCTTCTGTTAACGTCTTCTTGAGAACAAAGCGCCATCTAGTGGTGGCGGACGGTAAATGAATAAATATGGCTTCAATCGGCGTGTTTACTGTGAAATCTGGACACGCCTTCTGGCAGGAGAAGGAGGGGGGATTCACGACAGCCACACGTCAGACATCCGCCAGCCATAAGCCATTCACATGCCAGTTGCCCGACCCTGGCTGTTTTGAGTTGCTACATCTGTAAGTAAGTTACTCTTGTGTTTTCTCGCTCAGTCACTGGTGTGTATCCCAAGAGAAACGAATAAGTTTGCTTCATACACACAGCTGTTAAACACTCTTATTGTGCGCTGGAGGTAGAAATTATGCAGTAGAAATTAAATCATGATGTACCTCTCACTGTAACTGTAACTGGATCACTGAACTCTGACTTGTAGTTTCCTCTGTGTGCTTTACAGTAGTACTTTATTCGACCTTCATTAGAGACTGTCACACTGAGTGTGTTGATGTCTCCGGCTCCAGGAGACAAGTGGTTTGACATCTGATCATCTTTGTACCAGAGAAAAGTCCATCCAGTAGACTGCAGATCACAGCTCAGAGTAACTCTGTCTCCAGTGTAGATAGAGCTCTGAGGATTCACTCTCACAGTCGCTTTGGGTTTTTCTGTTGATATGAAATGATGAAGAGCTGAATTTACATTTTGGGATTTGGCAGATGCTCTTATCGACTTACAAAAATATTTCATAAGCAGTACATTATCTATAAAATGAAGCTAATGATTGAACAGAAGTGTAAAGGTCACTGTACTGCACTTCTGAATATGCTTTTATACGAGATGTTTAATAAATCATGTCTCAAACTTTGACCTGTGCTGCACATATCATCACCATTGGTGAAGTGATGAAGGGTTTGAGCTGGGAGGTGTGGAATCCCGGATGGATTCGGAGCGCCGCAGGCAGCTGGAGCCGGTAGGTGACAGGATTGATATGGAGGGTGATGCGGTATGGACCAATTAACCTGGGTCATAGCTTCTTGTATTCTGTATGGAGGTGCAGGTTTCTTGTAGACAGCCATACTTTGTCACCTACATCGTCCAACCGTCCCGGAAGGTGTCGACGGCGATGTTGCGTGGTGTAGCGGTGGTTGGCACGGTGAATGGCAATGTTGGCTTGACTCCATAGCCGTCGACACCTTCGGACCAATTGTTGGGCAGACGGTACATCGACCTCCGGTTCTTGGTGTTCGAACATCGGAGGCTGGAAACCGTGGCATATCTCAAATGGGCTTAGGTTGGTGGCAGAGGAGACGTGGAGATTATGTGAAAGTTCTGCCCAAATGAGATAGCGGGCCCAGGAGCGCTGACGATCGGCGACGAAGCACCTCAGGTAGCGCTCCAGTTGTTGGTTGGTCCGTTCCGTCTGACCATTAGTTTGAGGATGGTATCCAGATGACAAACTGCAGGTGGAATTGATCAGACGGCAGAAGGCCTTCCAGAACCGTGCCGTGAACTGAGGCCCCCTGTCCGAGACGATGTCCTTGGGGAACCCATGCAGATGGACTACATGTTCTAAAATCAGCTCGGCTCTCCTTTTAGCTGACGGGAGTCCGGGGAAGGCCACCAGATGCTTTGGAGAACCGACCTACGATGGTCAGAATGGTGTTTTTTTCCCTCGGCGACCGGCAGGCCCGTGATGAAGTCAAGGGCAATGTGCGTCCAGGGCCGACGGGGGACGAGGAGTGGTTGGAGCTCCCCGGCTGTTGGTTGGTTGGTGTTCTTCGCCCTGGCGCACATTGGGCACGCCTGGACGAACTCTTTGATGTCCTTCGTCATTGTGGGCCACCAAAAGGCGCGCTGTATGAATGTTTGAGTGCGCCCCACGCCCGGGTGGCCGGAGAATGGAGTGGAGTGGCCCCATTGGAGGACCTCGCTTCTTAGGGCGTGGGGGACGTAGAGTCGTCCAGGTGGCACACCTGCCGGTTCGGTCTCCGTGGCCTGTGCCTGGCGGACCCTCGTCTCCAAATCCCAACAGAGTGGTGCGATGATTTTGGATGGTGGGAGAACAGGTGCGGGGTCCACCCAGGGGGCGTCTTCCTCATGTTGTCGGGAGAGGGCATTGGCCTTGGTGTTCTTCGACCCCGAACGGTAAGACAGATGGAAATTATATTGTTCAAAGAACAGTGCCCATCGCGCCTGTCTTGGATTAAGCTGTTTCAAACTCCGGATAGTGATTCAATTTTGGTGATCGGTCCAGACAATGAACGGCTCTCCGGCACCCTGGAGCCAGTGTCGCCATTTCCCAAAGCCCACTTTATGGCCAGCAGCTCGCCGTCCCCTACTCCGTATCGCTGCTGAGTGGGATCAAATTTTTTGGAGAAGAAGCTACAAGGGTGTAGCTTCTGATCTGGACCTCACTGGGAGAGAAGCACCCCGGCGCCCACGTCCGAAGCGTCCACCTCCACAACGAATGGTTTGGTGGCATCGGGGTGAAGGAGAACCGGAGCAGTGGTGAATGGCACCAGTTTGGCAGAGTTTATGAAATGCAGAGATGGCAGCAGAGTTAAGGTGAAAGTGATGAGAAGATGGTCGAGTCAGGGCGGTTAAGGGAGCTGCAACTGTACTTTAGTCCCGGATAAAGCAATGATGGAAATTGGCAAACCCAAGAAACTTTTGAAGTTGCTTAAGTGTCTTGGGTAGGGGCCAATGACGCACGACTTCTAGCTTCTGCGGGTCCATGGCCACACCCTGGGGCGAGATGACAAAACCCAGGAACGTGGTGGAGCGCTTGTGAAAAGCGCACTTTTCCAACTTACAGTACAATTGATGGGTGAGCAATCTCTTAAGTACCGCTCTGACATGGTGGATGTGTTTGTTGACGGAGCGGGAGTAGATGAGAATATCGTCCCAGTAGACGAAGACTCATCGACCTAGCATGTCTCTCAGGATGTCATTAATGGCCGTTTCCCGGACAAAGAGGGCATATGGCTTTATGATGCGCTGCCGACCCACAATAGGCGCAGAGTCCCTCCCTGAAGCGTCGTTCTCGCTCTGCTGCGTTCAAGGAGGCGCGTCCTAATTGCATGGGTTCCCCGGCTCCTGTGTCAACCACAGCGGGAGGTGGAGATCCGACGGGTGCCAAGGCGGTGGTGTTGAAAGCTGGTGGTCGGGGCATGGAGTGAGAGAAAGATGGCATGATGGGCGGCAGGGTCCGGGGGGCTGGCCTCAGACGGGAGATCAGGCGCTGGTCAATCCGGAGGGCGAGTTGGATTAGTCCCTCCAGCGTGGTCAGAAGCTCCCGTCCGGCGAGTTCATCCTTAAGATGTGAAGCCAGTCCCTCGTAGTAGGCCATACGGAGGGCGGCATCTCCCCAGGTGGTCTGTACGTGAGAGTGCGGAAATCCGCTGTATAACGGCTCACGGACGACCCTCCCTGCCGCAGATGATACAATTTCCACCTCAGCAGCAGGATGTTCGATTGTGAGCTTTAGTTGACGGGTGAATTCTCCATATGAATAAGCAGTATCTGAATCTGATTGGAGAACCGCCGTGGCCCACTCAGCTGCCTGCCCGGATAGCAACGAGACGAGAAGCGCAATGCGCAGTCGGTCTGTGGAGTATCTGGTGGAATTGAACTCAAACACAAGATCCAACGCGCTTAGAAAAACACTGCATTTCCCATCTGTGCCATCCCACTTATCCGGTAGAGCTATAAACACATCAGAAGGGGGGGGGGTGTCGGCGCGGCAACAGCCGACTGAGCAGCCACCCCACGGAGGGTCGCGTTCTCCTGCCGTAGCTCTGCCACCTCGCGGCGCAAGGCCGCGACGTCTTGGAGGTCCTTTTGGAGAGACACAACTTCACCACGGAGCTTATTGATCAGTTCGGCATGCCACATCACAGAGACGAGCAAACTCCGCTGTGTTTATTGCTTTTGGCTCAGTCATTCTGTCACGAGCAACCGAGGGATGAACAGAAAAGCCTTAGCAGTTAGCCCGTGTAGCGTGGATGGTAAATCCAAACGCGGAAGCAGCGCGATTAGGCAGGATAACCACGCGATTAGTTTAAGAACTCTCTTACATGAAGAGCAAGGATCTACACAAATAAATCCACGTTCTAGCAACACACACTCAATCAAAGAAGCAACCCAAATTGGTGAGTACTCACAGAATAGTCGGCGTAGCGTCAGCAAAGGCATGGGCGAACTCAATGACTGAGCAATGTGAAGTGCCATCTTGTTTCCTTTTATGCTTCCTGAAACCCGACCGTATTACTTCCGGGTCCTAGTGCCGGTCAGTTACGAGTGTGCATGACAAAAATTATCTTGATTATTAGAAATAACAATAGTTTCTCCTAAATGTCTTTTTTTTTTTTTAGAATTTAAATGTAAAAGCTAAGGAAAATTGTGTCACACCAGTCAAAATAGTTGAAGTTCTAGTGATTTACAAATAAAATTTCTAGTTACATTAATGAGCACGGAAAACATTCTTGTACAATAAAATCTGAAACTAGTGATAGAGTTTACATACACAAGTAATAACACACACTCACCTGATACAGAAAGTGTGACAGGATCACTGATCTGTGAGAGCTGAGAGTCACTTCTCGTCCCTCTGCAGGTGTATTTACCCCCGTCAGAGTCTCTAACTGAACTGATGATCATGTCCTGTGTTGTGTCTTGTAGCTGTGTGTTATCATTCTTAAACCAGCTGTATGTCCACTCAGTGTCTCCTCCTGTCTGTATGTCACATCTGAAAGGCACCCTCTCTCCTCTGAACACCTGTGTATCAGGCTTTATAATCACCACAGGTTTAGGACTCTCTGTAAGCGGGGAGGGGGTAAATAAAAACAAATTGAAAGTTTTTTTGTGAATTGACACACTTAAATGATTGACATCATTAAACAATTTTTATATTACACAAATATAACACAAGCAAATACAAAATTAAGTTTTTAAATAATGATTTAATTAAAGGGAAAAAAAAACAACTGATCTTTTTTCACACCAAAATTTTAAGCCACTCAAATTCTGCTCAGAAACAGATATGAATCCAAAGTCTCCAGACATCTACAGAGAGACACATGTGCTGTTTGTGAGCCTGAAGACTTATTGTTTGCCAGATGATTAGTGACATTCGTAATCGTCTCATTAACTTATAAAGCTATCACATTGTAACATGAGAAATATAATTATTTCCACAATGAATATAAAATGTAAATTTGTTTTTGGTGTTTTTATAAATGCAGAACTTGAGCTGTTACACACACTGAAAATATTGTATATAATTGTAAATATTGGTATCTGGTGCACTGCTGTGTATATTCTTTTGTACAATACAGTGATTTGTTCGCATCTACAAATGTTGTAGAAAAGGCTCTTGCACAGACATATTATTTGGCATGGTCATGATTTTCATATATATGACTTTTTAACAAGTCTATACTTAGATTTATTACAAAACATGCCATAAGCCCTAATTCCTATGTTTGTTCTCTTTAAGTCAAAAAGGTCATATCTTTTTCCAAAGAAAGGAGCTGTTCTTATCATGATGTTAATTCACTACAGCACTCTCATAACGGTTTTTGCAAATTATTCAGTTACAAAATAGTTACCCAAATCAGATGAACTAATAATTAATAATATGATTTTTTTATTATTAAATTGCAAGGCAAAAACTAAAAGACTGACCTGTTTGTACACAGTGGATGAGTCTCATCAGCACTAAAAGTAGGAAGAGAAACAGAAGAAATGACACTCACATCACACAGAGTGGGCGGTTCTTCAGCTTGTCGTACTCAACAATAGAGTGTCTGTGTTAAAACCTCACTACTTCCTCTGTTCTTAAACACCAATCACACAAGGAGAGAGAGAGAGAAAATGCAGGTGGAAACAAAAGCCTTAGACTATTAGGATTCTTTATATTTTTACCATCAGTGCAATGTTTTCACCACTCAGTGTGTACATAATAGGACACACCTTAAGGAGTGTCTGTGTTAAAACCTCCTCGAGAGAGAAAGAGAGAAAATGGCAGTGGAAATTCATGCATGATACTTTTATTAGGGTTTACTACAGGCAGCAATTTTTTTTTTTCCGGTCATAATGTGCATCATAGTTCAGCACGCAAGAGCTTTCAGAACATGTAGGATCTCATCACTAAAGGATCTCAGGAGAGGGAAAAGAACTTTCCCCAAATAATTTTCATTATAACTACATAGCCCTGTGTGACAAAGTATTTGCGACCCAGAGACTTTAAAAGAAAAGACCAGAATTCCTTCCTTTGATCTCCACATTGAGGACAGCGTGGGAAAGAGCTACATGAGCTCCCGTGACACCATTCATCCTGCGCCGAGCTCTCCTTCACGTCCCCACCACCTAAAGGAAAAACCGTAGAGGACAGCATTAAGGCCCTGGGTGCCAGCTGGGTAAGCCGTCCAACTGACAGATGTCACCATCTCCTGCCGAAGGCCGCGCCCAGAGAGAGCTGTAAGGGGCCAGACCGGCCACTCTGCCCACCTTCACCTTCTGTCAACCACGTGCTCGCATGCCAGCTGGTCATTCAGCTGGAGTTTCAGCATTCAGCTGGGGGGGGGGGGGTAATTTTTCACACAGGGTTATGTACTTTTGGATTTTGTTTTCCCTTAATAATAAAAACCTTCATTTAAAAACGCCATGATGTGTTTACTTATGTTATCTTTGACTAATATTTAAATTAGCTTGATGATCTGAAACATTAAAGTGTAACAAACATGCAAAAAAAAATCAGTAAGGGGGGTGTCACAAAACTGGAGGTATTGCAGGCGAGGCATAAAGGCGAGGTCTAGATGGTTTTAGATGTTTTTTAATGTTTTTGAATGATCACAAAAGAAATCAAACAAACAGATGTACTTTATGCAAAAACAAACCAAAACAAGAATGTCTACTAATAAACATGAACTTAACTTAACTGCCATTCACTAGGTTAATTCAACAAATGCAAGACGCCGAACTGGAACTTAAACAGACTATTTATAATAAAACAAATGAGCCAACTCGGTTCAGGTGAGGGCCCACGTCACCTGACCAAGGTGCATCCTGGGAAACTAAGTCCAAAAATGAAACTTAGGAGTGTGTGTGTGCATATAGTATGTACACACGTGGACAAAATTGTTGGTACCCTTCGGTCAATGAAAGAAAAACTCACAATGGTCACCGAAATAACTTCAATCTGACAAAGTAATAATAAATAAAAATTCTATGAATGTTAACCAATGAAAGTCAGACATTGCTTTTCAACCATGCTTCAACGGAATTCTAAAAAAAAAATGAACTCATGGAACAGGCCTGGACAAAAATTATGGTACCCCTAACTTAATAGTTTGTTGCACAACCTTTTGAAGCAATCACTGCAATCAAACAATTCCTGTAACTGTCAATGAGACTTCTGCACCTCTCTGCAGGTATTTTGGCCCACTCCTCATGAGCAAGCTGCTCCAGTTGTTTCCGGTTTGAAGGGTGCCTTTTTTCAGACAGCATGTTTCAGCTCCTTCCAAAGAAGCTCAATAAGACTGAGGTCAGGGCTCATAGAAGGCCACTTTAGAATAGTCCAATGTTTTCCTCTTAGCCATTCTTGGGTGTTTTTAGCTGTGTGTTTTGGGTCATTGTCCTGTTGCAAGACCCATGACCTGCGACTGAGACCCAGCGTTCTGACACTGACCAGCACATTTCTCTCTAGAATCCCTTGATAGTCTTGAGATTTCATTGTACCCTGCACAGATTCAAGACCCCCTGTGCCAGATGCAGCAAAGCAGCCCCAGAACATAACAGAGCCTCCTCCATGTTTCACAGTAGGGACAGTGTTCTTTTCTTCATATGCTTCATTTTTCCGTCTGTGAACATAGAGCTGATGTGCCTTGGCAAAAAGTTCCATTTTGTCTCATCTGTCCATAGACATTCTCCCAGAAGCTTTGTGGGTTTGTCAACAACATGTAGTTTGGGCATATTCCAGTTTGGCTTTTTTCTGATTTGTTTTCAACAATGGTGTCCTCCTTGGTCGTCTCCCATGTAGTCCACTTTGGCTCAAACAACGACGGATGGTGCGATCTGACACTGATGTTTCTTGAGCATGAAGTTGACCTTGGATCTCTTTAGAAGTCTTTCTGGGCTCTTTTGTTACCATTGGGATTATCCGTCTCTTTGATTTGTTATGAATTTTCCTCCCTTGGCCACGTCCAGGGAGGTTGGCTACAGTCCCATGGATCTTAAATTTCTGAATAATATGTGCAACTGTAATCACAGGAACATCTAGCTGCTTGGAAATGGTCTTATAGCCTTTACCTTTAACATGCTTGTCTATAATTTCTTTTTTAGAATCTCCTGAGACAACTCTTTCCTTCGCTTCCTCTGGTCCATGTTGAGTGTGGTACATACCATGTCACCAAACAACACAGTGATTACCTGGAGCCCTATATATAGGCCCACTGACTGATTACAAGATTGTAGATACCTGTTGTAATGGGTTCGACCCAAAGTTGCACGGGCGGCACCATGAAACACGGACACGAGGCGACATCTTAGAGGAAAAGGATAATTTATTAGGAAAAAATAGGGGATGGAAAGGGAAAAAGGAGGGAGGACGGAGAGAAAGGGGAGGAATGATGTGTGCACGTGCAGGGTCCGAGGCAGTGCCCAGCTGGCATGCGGGCACCCGGCTGGCGGCGGTGTCCTCAGCGCGGAGATCAAAGGGCGGAAATCCAATGTCCTTTTTTTAAGTCTCTGGGGCACGTTCCATTTCCCCACTCCCATGCCACTCTCGAGCTCCACCGCGTTACGCTCTTCCCGGACCCCGGACTAAACTCCGTGCCTTGCTTTTATAATGCGGAGCAAGCCCGAGATCCTATTAATATTAATCACTGCCAGCCGGCCCGCATAGGCGGCCCCGTCCCTTCGCACACCTGCAGAAGGGGTGCCGCCTACTTAGGGAGCCTACGAAGTGAGCGAGGGGCGATAATAGATTTGGGCGCACGCCCATCACAGGCGCACGCCGTGACACCTGTGATGCATGTTAGTGGATACACCTTGAATTAACATCTGCCTTTGGTCACATTATTTTCAGTATTTTCTAGGGGTACCATCATTTTTGTCCAGGCCTGTTCCATGAGTTTATTTTTTTAAATAATTCTGTTGAAGCATGGGTGAAAACCAATGTCTGACTTTCATTGGTTAACGTTCATAGAATTTTTTTTAATTATTACTTTTGTCAGATTAAAGTTATTTCATTGACCGAAGGGTACCAACAATTTTGTGTATGTATGTATGTATGTGTATGTGTAACACAGTGGTGTGAAAAAGTGTTTGTCTGATGAGAGAGACCATTGTGGACATGTTTTGGAATAAAACTAAAGGATATGTTTTGCAACCTATCACTCAAAGAATGACATACTCATTTACCCATATGTATATTAATAAACATGCCACAATGTTTAATGTTGTGTGACAACCTGAAGCCACAAACCACAAATTGTTTTTTGTCACTAACATCAAAGCAACTAAAAGTGGTCATTTCCGTTCCGTTCACTAGCATCAGTTTCTCACACCTAAAGTGGAAAAAAAAAATATGCAGGCAAAAAATATTGTCATGTTACTGAGAAACCGCAAAGAATGATCTGTTTTAATCTACATGCCTTTCCAAAATCTGTGAAATAAAGACTTACCATGATCAAAAAAGCACTGAAACATTCCATAAATGTTTCATAAATGTTCAAAAATCATCTCCATACAGAAAACATAACCACATCATAACCATTATAAAAATGTCTGTTGAATAACATGGTTTTATTTAGTATACCAGTCTCTGTACAAGACATTTAAAAGAGAAATGATAAAGTATGACAACAACCTGTGCTCTGGCTTGAAACCAACACTATTATCAGAGCTGCTGTTACACATTAATCAACACTTCCAATTCAATTCAATTTTATTTCTATAGCACTTTTAACAATGGTCATTGTCTCAAAGCAGCTTCACAGAAATGAAAAGAAAATGAAAAGAAGACTTATGGAAATGTATATATGTGTAAGAAAAATGTGACTAGATAATGAGGGTGTCCCTGATGAGCAAGCCAAGGGTGACGGCGACAGTGGCAAGGAAAAACTCCCTGAGATGGCAATAGGAAGAAACCTTGAGAGGAACCAGACTCATCTGGGTGATAACAGATAACAGAAATTGTATAACATCATGTGTGTTATGCAGATGAAAGTTCGATATAACAGAAGTTAATTTAAATTAACACAAAGTCCAGTTCAGCACAGGGATGAGTCAGCAGGTGCAGAGGGCAGATGGGGGTCTGGATCACTGGGAGCTCAGGAGCAGCATGTGTAGATCCAAACCAACATGAAGAAGAATCCAGCTGGAGCAGGTCCTTCTCTGGATGCCTCTGGGTCAAAGCAGGGTCAGCCTCTGTCTACTGAAGCTGGCACGATCTCCAGATGCCTCGGGATGGGTGGAAAAATAAAGAGCAGGTGAAAAGAATTAGCGTGGTTGCCATTCAGGATAGATGTACTGGAGTATCAGGTAAAGAAATTAATTATGTGTGTGCCAGATTAAAGAGATGCGTCTTACGTCTACTTTTAAATAGGGAAACTGTGTCTGAGCCCCGAACACTGTCAGGAAGGCTATTCCAAAGTTTTGGAGCTAAATATGAAAAAGCCCTACCTCCTTTTGTAGATTTTGATATTCTGGGAACTACCAGTAGTCCGGAGTTTTCTGATCTTAAGGAGCGCCCTGGATTGTAACGTATCAGAAGACTGGTTAGGTATGTGGGAGCTAGACCGTTTAGAGCCTTGTACGTAAGTAATGCTATTTTGTAATTAATTCTAAACTGAACAGGTAGCCAGTGCAAGGATGATAATATTGGGGTTATATGATCATATTTTCTGGATGTAGTGAGAACCCTGGCGGCTGCATTTTGGACTAACTGTAGCTTGTTAATTGACGATGCAGGACAGCCACCCAGTAATGCATTACAGTAGTCCAGTCTGGAGGTCATGAATGCATGAACCAGCTTTTCTGCATCAGATACAGATAAAATGTTCCTAAGCTTGGCAATATTTCTAAGGTGGAAAAAGGCTGTTTTTGTGATGTTGGAGATATGATTTTCAAAGGATAAGTTACTGTCTAATATCACATCCAGGTCTTTCACTGTCGAGCTGGTGGTAACAGAACATCCTTCTAAACGCAGGCTGAATTGTGAGAGCTGGTGTGTACTGGTTTTTGGGCCAATAAGTAATATCTCTGTCTTATCTGAATTTAGTAAAAGAAAATTATCGGTTCCAATCTTTTATATCTTGAATACACTCAGTTAGTCTAGACAATTTGGGTATTTCATCTGGTTTTGTGGAAATGTATAACTGAGTATCATCAGCATAACAATGGAAACTAATCCCATGTCTTCTGATGATGTTACCCAAGGGAAGCATGTATATTGAGAACAACAAAGGTCCTAAAACTGACCCTTGTGGCACCCAATATTTCACTGGCATTACACCAGACTGTTCTCCATTCAGATCTACAAAATGGAATCGATCAGACAGGTAGGATCTAAACCATTTTAACGCCTGTCCCTGAATACCAATGTGATTTTGTAAGCGATCTATGAGAATATCATGATCTATAGTGTCGAATGCAGCACTAAGATCAAGTAAGACAAGAATTGAGATGCAGCCTTGGTCTGAAGCTAAAAACAAGTCATTTGCAATTTTTTGCAGTTTCTGTACTATGATGGGGCTTGAAACCTGACTGAAATTCCTCGAGGATATCATTTTCCTGCAAGAATGTGCATATTTGGGCTGATACTATCTTTTCTAATATCTTTGATATAAACGGAAGGTTTGAAATCGGTCTGTAATTTATTATATCATTTGGGTCTAAATTAGATTTTTTAATAAGAGGCTTAATAACCGCCAGCTTGAATGGTTTAGGGACGTGACCTAAAGATAACGATGAGTTGATAATATTGAGAAGTGGCGCTCTGGTTATACTTATCACTTCTTTTAAAAGTCTAGTTGGGATTGGATCCAACAAGCATGTTGTTGATTTAGCTGAGGTGATAAGTTTGTACAGCTCTTCCTGTCCTACACCTGTAAAGCACTGAAAATCTAATTGTGAAGCTTTAGACTGGACTGGATCATGAAATGTTAGAGGTTGAATTTCCATTATTTTCTTCCTGATACTATCAATCTTTTCATTGAAGAAGTTCATGAAGTCTTCACTTCTAAGCTGTGATGGGATACTCCCTGCAGGCATCTTAGGATTTGTTAGGCTAGCCACTGTATTAAATAGGAACCTGGGATTGTTTTGGTTTCTTGCTATGAGTTGGCTCAGATGCTCGCCCCTAGCCGCTTTTAGAGCCCGTCTATAGCTGCACATACTACCTTTATACGCGATTCTAAAAACTTCTAATTTAGTTTTTCTCCATTTTCGTTCAAGGTTACGGGTTGCTCTCTTTAGGGCGCGAGTATGACTATTGTACCATGGTGCAAGTGTTTTATCTCTGACTTTTTTTAATCTGATGGGAGCAACAGTGTCTAATGTACTGGTAAAAATAGTGCCCATGCTGCTAGTCACTTAATCTAGATCGTCTGCACTTAGGGGTCTGATAAGAGATTGGGACAGATCCGTCAGATTACTTGTGAATTTGTCTTTAGTAGTCGGATTAATATTTCTACTGAATTGATAACGTGGGGAGACACAGCTACGCTGTTCTACAGGTAGAGTATATACTAAGAGATGATGATCTGTGATATCATCACTTTGAGGTGGAATGTCTATATTAGAGACATCTATACCATGGGATATAATTAAATCTAGCGTATGATTAAAGCGGTGAGTTGGTCTATTTATATTTTGTTTAACCCCAAAGGAATTTAGCAAATCTATAAATGCGAGTGCTGAAGCGTTGTTAGCATCGTCTACATGAATGTTAAAGTCTCCTACTATCAGCACTTTGTCAGAGTTAACCAACAGGTCTGATAGCAGATGTACAAACTCTTTAAGAAAATCGACATATGGCCCTGGGGGTCTGTACACGGTGGCCAGAACGAAGTGTAGCAAGGGTTTATTATGTATTTCGCTGAGTGCAACATTAATGATAAGCACTTCAAATGAGTTGAACTTGGGCCTTGTTTTCTGAGTAACAGTGAGGACATCACTGTAGATAGTTGCGACACCACCACCACGACCAGTTTGACGGGGTTCGTGCTTATAGAAATATCCTGACGGAGTAGACTCATTTAAACTAATATATTCATTTGGTCTGAGCCAAGTTTCAGTAAGGCAGAGTGCGTCAAGGCAGGAATCTGAGATAATTTCATTAACAATCAGTGCTTTAGGCGCAAGGGATCTGATGTTGAGAAGCCCAAACTTTAGAGGTATATTGTGATTACTTATTTGGCCTTTTTCTGGTTTTATAGTTATTAGATTGTTTCGAGCAATTTTAACAAATTTATTCTTTTTTCCTCACTATTCGGGGAACAGACACAGTTTCTATAGGACAAGCTATGTGTGCACATCTATCAGTATGGTGAGTTGCATTGTGGCTATTATGTTTGGAATCTAAGACACGACTTCAGGGTTAGGGTTAGAGACTGGTTCCAGAGACTGGTGGGTCATAATAACACAACTGGTTGTGTTATTTTGACTCAGCAGTTGGTTTAACCCACCAATCACACTTCAGAGAGAGAGAGAATGCAGGTGGAAACACGTGCCTGAGACTATTAATAAGATTTTTGCCTATTTTCACCATCACTGCATTGTCTTCACCACTGATGTTGTGCATTGTAGCAATGATGTAATAAATACGTCTCCTAATAAGCTGGGACTCATAACAGCAACTGACCATCATATGAGAAGTCAGGGACACCAGTTTTACTGTTAGAGCTGTTAGTAAAAGGCCTATAATGAAAGATATGAATTATCTGTTCTCTAATTAAACACATACACAGATCAGCAATGACAACATAGCAATGATAACATTAACAATGATTAACAATTACATACCAGTAATTTATTCCTATGGGGAGCAAAGGTTAGCCCGTCCAAAATGATACACAGAAAAGCTAATGCAGTAAAACTCACCAAAAGTGAGTGGTCAATGCCAACCACGATAGATAGGCACACCCAGTGCACCACTCGAGTAAATAAACTCTCAAGTGAAAATATTAAACAATAGCAAAGGGTGAATAAACAAATCCACAACAGACCTGACTGAAGGGCACACGGAGGGGAATTTGTCCCAGTTCCACAGACATTTGTTGGTGATGAGGGACATAGCCATACTGACCCTGCTAAAATGTTTCATAGAATTCATAAAGAAATTAAAATTCAAATTGTGTCACATACACAGTCATATACACATATGAAGTTAAATGCCTGTACAACTGCTGATGACATAAATAATAATAAAATAATAATAATAATAATAATAAAAAAACTTTTAGCTGTGTTTATAATATGTGTTTGTAATATGTACAACTTAAAAATAGTAAAATCAAATCAAATAGAATTGAATTGAAATTAAATTGGAATAGAGGATATAGAAAAGCATGTCCAATTATGTGCAAGACAGTATTCAGAATAATGTGCAATGTTCAAAGTCCCAGGGTGTGCACAATGTGCATTAATATGTAATGTGCAATGTGCAACATGATGAGTAGTCAGATTTTTTTTTTTAACTCTATCAGTTTCTTGATCTGTTGACCATCAACTTTTGGTGCAGCAGCAACCACAGCCTCCCAGACACTGTTCAGAGGGGTGTATTGCTTCCTTCACTATAAATCGCCCGTTAAGAAAGATCCACATGTTCTTAATAAGGTTCAGGTCATGTGAGGAAGGGGGCCGTGTCATTATTCATATACATTATAGAAATTATGTAGGGGGGGCAATATGTGGCAGGGGGGCATTTTAGTGCATAACAACTAATATGTCTTTCAATAATGTAATAATTCTCTTACTGTCTGACTCAGGATTATTCTGGGAAAAAACAAACAACTGGTTGTGTTATTTTGACCCAGCAGTTGGTTTATTCTTTGGAGAACTTCCTGGATTCTTCACTTCTGACTGGATCAGAACAGAAGCCTTAGCAGTTAGCCCGTGTAGCGTGGATGGTGAACCCAAACGCGGAAGCAACGCGAGTAGGCAGGATAACCACGCAATTTATCTAAGAACTCACTTACACGAAGAGCTAGGATCTACACAAATAAATCCGCGTTCTAGCAACACACACTCAATCAAAGAAGCAACCAATGACTGAGCAATGTGAAGTGCCATTTTGTCTCCTTTTATGCTTCCTGAAAACCCGACCGTATTACTTCCGGGTCCTAGTGCCGGTCGTGTTACGAGTGTGCATGACACACTCAGTATTTTATGGTAAGTTAATTTGAATTTCTACTTTTTTAAAGTACTTTGTGGTATAGAAGCAAGCATATTTTATTGTTTAAATTAAATGCTTTGATATGGGGGTGTGGGGCTAATGTTTTTTTAATCTCTTTTTTTATTATTATAAAAGAAAAAGAAAAATGCGCCAGAGTTGAAAACGAGCTATATCTGGATCCTTTGAAATATTCTGTATAAGTTGTAAATTCATCATGTAAATATCCTATTCATCTAGAGTTTGGAGCGCCGTATCCTGTTATCCCTCACACGTTACATCTTGAGGTAAATTAATCAGAAATATACACTAAATTCATGTTCACATCCCATACAATATTTTGTGTATTTATAAGAGAAAACACCTTTTGTATTAAATCCATACGTAGCTGTATGTCAATCACAAAAATTATATTGCAACACTAAGTGATGGTGTGTAACTGACAGGTCGAGCAACATCATGGAATATTTGGAAAATATGGAGATGACTGGAGCACTGTTCCATGTTTTGTGCCTTGTGGATGAGACAAGGGGGACCTAACAGACCTTACTGTTGAAGGCAATGCTATTGACACTCTTTGGTGGAAGCTGTCAATATTTTTTATTTTTTTCTTTGATGTGAAATACACAAAGCAATGTCTTTCTACCTGGGATTTTCTCCAGCATACGGTAAATCATATTGATCGACACGAGTTCTCATTTGTTACCTTTTTGAGGACAGCAGTTTTTTCAGCCCCACATTTAATGAATAATTTCTTAATGTCCTTTTAAAAGTAAATAAAATACTATTAGTTAAACAGCTAATAGTTAATATATTTAGATGGGGACTGTTTGAAGTAATGTTGGCATTATAATATTTGTATTGAAAACTTTTTTATAAAAATTATTTAAAACATTGTATTAAATGGAAATAATAAATGTAATTCAAATCAGATTTACAGAGGCCTCTTGGTTTTATTGTTTTACAGAGAGTGTTTATGTTACATTTATGTTATATTTAAAACATTTTCACCTTGGGATTATATGGTTCTGTCTAACATTTCTTTTAACTGAGTTATTTGCATTTTCTTATTCTGTGACAATCTATTTACACTATGTGAAGTTGTGTACGTTTTGGGAGTTTTTTAAAAACGAAATGGTTTTATCTACAAAATCAAATGGAATGTGGCAATGCAGTGAGAGTTAATTTTACCTACTG
>QNUK01001266.1:0-86981 GCA_013621035.1 Clarias magur | reverse complement strand
TTATCATGAAAGATCTATTGTAAAACTAAATAAAATTCATGTTTGCTTCATCATTGGGAACAATATTGATTAGGCTAACTAATTATACACAATTCTTCATTGTACTTGGTCTGGCTTTTAGATAAAGTCCTTCCATGCGCCGTCTGGCGGATATTTAGTGAAGCATAACACATTTATTTCAATTCTTAAATTGTGCTGGAGGGATTCCGCGGCACTGCGCGAGATGAATTGCGGCCTTCTGCGTGAAAAGCATGCATTCTTAATGGCCACATCTGTGTGTTTTAGGCAAAGCACTATCACAATTTGTTTACAAATTATTTTAATTTTCCACAGCGAACATGTAGAATTGTGCGTTCTTTGTTTAATATTGGCCGCGTATTTCTGTGTGTAAATAGTAACTATCTAAGAATGTGTTTTTATAGTGGGGCATGTTTTTAAAGCTGCCAATATACACATACAGTTGTTGGAAAATTTCACGCAGCTTTTGCAGAGACAAGAATACCACATTGTGATTCTGTGTGAGATTTAATGAATTAAAACATGAGTGAGAATAATAATGAGTTTCATTAAATGAATATTTTCACATAGCCAACACTTTAACCACCAGGCTCTCCCTGCCCCAATAAGAACCCTGTGTTGTGTAGGTGAGTGACAGTCCATACAGTTACAGTGACAGATACAGTTATCTCTCTCATACAGCTAATAAACAGGGAGGGCAAAGCCTATCACATACTGCCTCTGAAACACACCAGTTCCCTCACACTAAACTGGAGATAACAGATTCATCAAACAAAATGTGTTCCATGGAACCGTTAAATAAGATAGGTGTTGGCCTTAAATGAACTTATGAATGAATCATAAAAGTTCAAAATTGCAAACGCTCTCTTCAAATGGTGTTATAAGGTGCGTTCAAGTGAAAGACTGAACTCGAATGAATGTTTTTGTTTCGTCATACTGTGGATTTATACAGTAGGTGTAGTACAGTAATGGGACTATTGACTCTGTACCCATTGTTCCTGTGCCAAGCTGTCGTCAAGCTAAATGCAGTAAAGTTTGACAATCAAAATCACTTGAGAACATGAGGAATGGTCACCATCTAAATCTACAAACTGATAACAATCAGTCAAATAGGATCTGAGCCACAAGAGGGCAGTTGAGAAAATGTGTCGGTATAGGATACTGCATGATGTTGTGTGGAGATTTCTGTCTTGTTTTTAGTTAATTTAGCTACGGTATTAAATAAAAGATTTTTCTTATTTTCTATACGAGTGGAGAGATACAATGATCTAGCATCATTAAAAGCTTTTATATAGTTCAGGATGCTCTCCTTTCATGCAATTTGCGTTCTAATTTTTGAGCGGTTTGTTTTAAAGCACGTGTGTGGTCATTATGCCAAGTAACGAGTTTCTTATCTCTAATCATTTTCCTTTTAACTGGAGCGACATTATCTAATCTATAACGAAGTGTTGACTCTAGATATTCATTCGCCTGTTCAAGTTCTGTGAAGTCAGATGGCGATCCAATCAAAGTAGATAATTCTGGAAGATTATTGATAAAGCTCTGTGCGGTATTTGATGTAAATGTACGTTTAAAGCGGTAGCGTGGTGCTGTGCGTACATTATTACTATGACACACTTTAATCGAGACAAGATAATGATCTGAGATAACTTCAGACTCCACAGTCTTGTATTGTGGTTATATTTCCTGTGCTTAATCCAAAGGATAATATTAAATCTAAAATGTGACCTGCTTTATGAGTGGGTCCTACTACACACTGATTTACTCCTACTGAGTCCAGTATGGACAAGAATGCTGTTCTCAGAGGGTCTTCTGGATTCTCAAAATGAATATTAAAGTCTCCAGCAATTAACGCTTTGTCTACAGAAACAACAAGGTTTGAAAGGAAATCTGCAAATTCGCAGAGAAACTCCGAGTACGGCCCAGGGGTCTGTAAATGATGATTAGCGGGATTGACTGAGCTGACTTTATGTTACTATAGAGAACTTCAAATGCATTAGATTTAAAACTGTGTTTTTGTACGAGAGACAGATTATCGTTATAAATAACTGCGACTCCTCCTCCTCTACCAGTTAGCCGAGGCTGGTGTATGTAGCTGTATCCAGGAGGACTCGCTTCATTTAGAGCCACATACTCGTCCTGTTTAATCCAGTTTTCTGTTAAACATAATATATCAAACTCCTGATCTGTGATAGTTTCATTAACAATAACTGCTTTAGATGTGAGAGATCTAATATTTAACAGTCCTAGCTTCAGATCAGAGGTGTGGCTGCGCATTCAGTGTGATCTGAGTTTGTGGTGTCTATGTTAATTAAATGACTAAAACAGACTTTCTGAGTCTTTCTAAATTTGTGTTTAGCTCAGGGAACAGACACAGTCTCAATCTGATGAACCCTGAGTGACGACTCTATGCACCTAGCAAACGGTTGGTTTAGCCTGTCTGTCTGCTCCCTGGCTTGGGCTCTGGATCGTCATCGCTTAACTAGGCCTCTTCTGAGACTATGCGCTATACTGCAAGAAATGAGAGCAGCATCTTCCAATTATCTATGAAGCCCACGTTGTTTTCGGAGCACCACCTGGACATTCAGCGGTTCAGTGACCATAGCCTGCTGTAAACTATGTCGCCACGTCTCATTGCGATGGGACCAGAGAACTACTTCATCCGACATCGCCTTCGCTAGTTTAAACACCTCTGACTGACGAAGGCGTATATCGTTAGCTCCAGCATGTACCACTATCTTGGAGAACCTATGCTGACCTAGAGCCCTAAGATTACCTGCTATGTCCGGTGCTCTGGCTCCCAGGATACACCTGACCACTGCCGCTGGCGCCCCTAAAGGCAGAGCTAATTTCACATGTCTCAGTATAGAGTCTCCTATAACCAGAGCTCTTTCAGGTTTCTCAGCGGGTGCATCACTGAGGAGAGCAAACTGTGAAGCGCAGAAGATGTGTGCTCCGGTGGGTTAGCCTTAGCGATAGCTTTGCCTGAACGAGTATGCCGCCGAGTTGTCACCCACTCTCCCCGCTGTGAGGTTTCTACTGCCGGAGTCGGGGGCTGGTTATCTCTGCCTGTGGCACCTACACTTTCCGCTATGGAAATAACGCTGCTCTCTCGCTCTCTAACCCTCTCTAAAGTCTGGATGCGCTCCTCTAATGCTAATATCTTCTCCGTCAGGGTGCTAACTAACACACACCTATGACAAGTAAAATTATCACTAACGACAGAGGAAAAATGTCTAAACATCCTGCACTCCACACACTGAACGAGTTGAATGGTAGACATGATAACATGGTACCTTTGCGCCGGAGTTTTAATTATTTGGTGATGGATTCCGCTTGAATTTAACAAATTGACCTGCACAAAGAGCTTATGGATCTCCAAGACTGGATACAAGAAGTGAGAACGAGAATAATCACCTGGAATACTCCTTACAAATCCTGGTGAGAAGGCAACTAGCACAAGTTAGTGAAATAATGATTTTCTCTGCATGCATACACAACTTTATAAGGCATAAGTTAATTTTCTGAATACTGTCACAGATGTGCTGGATATCAAACATGTACGATAGAATCTGCAATAGGCAAGTTCTAATGGTCATTATTTGTTAATTTGTTTGTTCCAACCACCAGTTTAATACAAATACTTAAAAATCTGGTTTAAAAAAGTCTATTTATTTGTTTAACATCATCTGGCCTGCGTGTACATGTCACAGTTTTCCATCAGATTTTCTGTTCATTTAAGTTAAATAATAATGAATAATAAATAATGAATCGTTAAACATTGTTAAACACACTCAGCAGTAGGCAAGTGTTTGTAAAACTCAAATGCTTCAGCTGTGCATCCAGCAGCAATAACAGCTGGTGAAGATGGAGCTGATTTTAACCCCTTTGAATACTGACATCTGCTTCATCCATAATGATACATCAGATTTTTGAGTTCATTAGACTATTTTATGAAAATATACGTAACTAGTAACTAAAGTTGTGAAATAAGTGTAGTAAAAGTACTACATTTATAAAAGTACTGAATCATAGTTAGGACAAAGATAAAATGTAAACATTGAAGTAAAGTATATCATGTATGTTGTAATATGTAACAACAAAGTACGTTTCACAACAGTTAACAGGGAGGTAGGTCAACAATTTATATTGATGTTATGAAAGTATTAAATGTGTAAAGAGATTCTGTCACTACCAACGAAGATGTTAGTCTACACGGCTTGGTGGGGAGTGGGGGCTTTTTCAGGGAAGATGAGCTCCCAGGAGAGAGATAGCCCGCAAGCGTCTCCTCAATCTGTTATTTTACTTTTCCTTAGTAATCTGGGTGCACACACACATGCAAACACAAAGCGGTCCTGAAGACAAAAAGATCTGAGGATGTTTCTGGTTCACTCCTATCAATAACCTGCAGGTGCACCTTATCGGATGACGTTACCTGACCGAGGTTATAAGCCAAATTATTTCACGTATTTGAAACACACAGGCTTCACTACCGGAGAACACAGAGATGTTCCCATAGTGTTTTCACGCAGCATCGAGTGTAGCTTTTGAAAGGGAACACAGTGTTTTGTTGATATGTGAGTGCACATGAAGAAATGAAGACCCTTACAGATTTAAACAATGTCTTACACTTAACAAGCAAAGCATGTTAAAATACAAGATAATGGTAACCAATTTTAGCTACCAAAACCTTGCTGGTGGCCCAGTAAAAGTAGCTATACCTTGTTGGTGAACTTATCAGCATAGTTATGCTCACTACCCACTACCCAGAAAGACCAGTTCTGGTGGTAAGGCTTCCCTCGGTTATGCTGGAAAACACCACCCAAACTGGCGTCAAAACAGCACTGACCAGTATTAACCAGCAATGCTGGATTTTTCAGCGGGGGTTGGGGTGTTTGCTTGAAAATAATAAGTAAGTGTGACAAAGTTGCCAGAAGGACTCACATTCTCCAGCACACTCAGTAGTAACAGTACTGTACAGATATCTTCAGCACATACAAAATAAGCTTGCTTGAAAATAATCAGTAGATAATCAGCAGTGTATTAAACTACACAATCCTTATCTAAGTAAAACAGCTGGGAGGTTTTACTGAGTGTACTGGAGAATAAAACTGCAGGTAAAGAGGTTCATCTGCAGAGATCCTGATATTCTGCACTCAGTGACATCCTAAAGGTGAACATAAAAACTGAGTCAAAACAAATATGTATGTTAGGTTAATCTTTATTTCTGAAATGTTGACTGCATTTTTCAGATTAGATTGATTTCAGGCATCCTGTCCAGGCAGGTCAAAGAGTTCAGCATCTCTCATCTTTGGATTTTGCGAAACATCTTCTGGGTCCCAAGCATTAATGCTAACAATCTTGCTATTTCCCACATAGAGCTGAAAGAGATAGAGAGAGAGAATGTTCATCACATGAAGAAAGAAATAGACTAACTATTTTAATTTTATTTAGTTATTGTATATATATATATATATATATATATATATATATATATATATATGTATATATATATATATATGTATATATAATTTATTTTTATTGTTGTTGTTGATCCTTTGTCATGCTTTATGTATATTTTAATTCACACACAAACACACACACGCACCTTGAGAATGTAGTTCTTTCCATCTCCTTCTGCCCTTTGAGTTTTGTACACCAAAGTCTTGTAAAGATTAAACCTGACTTTCAGCTTCCGTTCCACATCCTGTTGGACCTAAAATAAATCACCATCAGCTCGTAAGTTTATTTTCACTGTAATAAATAAGTTTTTACAGTTTAAATGCAGCTTCCTTCCGTAATGTGTAATTATTACTGTGCATACGCTTTTCTCCACAAGCTAATATTCCATATACAATATTCTCCTGACAGATGACATATATAGTTTTTATCTACTCTTTCACACTCATGCTGCATGATTCTCTGTGAAAAACCCCAATGCAGTGTAACAGTGATTTTCACCCCATCACAGTCTTTACTAAATAAACCCAAACACATTTTAACAACATTCATGAACAACAAAAATAGTCATTTACCTTCTTGCTCAAACTTTCCATGACACTGTCAGCTTCGTTCCAGTCAGACCAACGACTCATGATGTTTCAGGTGTTTCAGAGGTGTTCTGCCGTGAGAATCTTTCAGCTTCAGGTACTCAGAGAGACTCTGTCAGTTGGATTTTGTATGAAGTCGACATCTTTATATACTGTTACAGTGACGAAATTTCTTTGGAAATCATACACATCTAACCCCTGAACACACACACACACACACACACACACACACACACACACACACACACACACACACACACACAGAGACAAGGTTAGGGCATGAACCACTCCCTCTCCTATTCCCAGGGATGTGTTAGATTTGAGAACTTGACTAGAGAACTATCAAGATTTGCTTGTAACCCTGTCTTTAGTTTTCATACTTTCCTCAAAATAACACAGGAAAAGGTGAAACTAACAGAGATCTAAGTAAAAGAGAAAGACAAACTATTTCATGATAGCTAGTTCATTTCTGTATACAAAAAGTAAGCAGAGATATACTATCTTAAAAGTGATACAGAATTCTTTTGTGCTTGTTGCTTTAAAAATTAACCACACATATTTGTTCATCTTTATCATGTTTTACCATAAAAATGAGAAATGTTTGGGGGAAAGTGCATTGATTCACCACTCTGACTTTCTGCTTTACTACTAAACAAATCTGAGAAACAGTAATAGTGCGAAAAACTCTTGCTCGTGTGTGTGTGTGTGTGTGTGTGTGTGAGTGAGAGAGAGATTATCCTACAATAAACAAGGTGTGTGTTATGTGATATAATATAATTGAGCAGTTTCTGTAACATGCGGTGTACTACGTGACATAAGTGTGATTATATTAGTAAAAGTTAACTGAAATTCCAGGGATCACCTGATTTCAGTGCAGCTGCTTTCGCCATTTCACCACATGGGAAGCTGTGCGAGTCAATGACTGAAACCTTATTTTTATCCCCATCAATATAGATGAAAAATACAACTTACAAGACAAAAGACAGACACTAGCGTCAATGTGCGTCTTTGTCCACAGGTGTGACTTTACATACATCTCTATACATTATACAGTCTCATGTAAACAAGCACCCTAAATGTAAACAGACAGGCACTTCCTAAAAGAGCGGATCACAGCGACAAGTCTAAATGGGTCATAAAACAGACACTTCATAAATCAGCGCTTCACAGTGACAAGACCAATGGGTCATAAAACACGTCTCAGCGATAAGCCTAACGGATCATAAAACACTCACACACCTTAAACGAAAAGACTATTGTGAAATAAATCACACACACATAGAGAGCGTAAGGGCGTTTTCACACTGGGGTCCCGGATCCGTTTCCGAGTACACTTGGCCCTGGGACCAGCTGATTTTTCTGTGCGGGTGTTTTCACACTGGTAACGATCTGTTCCGTTCTGTACCCGAGCACGGTTTCTCCCCCTCCCCAACCCCCCGCAGGTCTGCGTTCACACTGTAATAGCGATTGTGATCCCGGGGACACTCACGTATTTACACAACCGGAAACAGTAGGTGGCGGTAGAGAGGTAGTTGGTTTGTTTTCCGCCGGAAAAAAAATTAAGAAAGAAGAAGAAACGCCACTCGGGTCATGAACTGTGAGACACCTGTTAATGCTCCGTGTGGATGTTTTTATTTTCATGACAAAAACAATGACACTGTAAACAACATGCCTACTGACACATCTGTCGCGCGACTCAGAGGGTGAAATGAGCGCGCGCTGCACGGACACAGCACGAGGCACTGAGGAATGACTTTACATCTCTACTCTGTAAGGTGAGGAATCAGGTGTGTCTACATTCTCTCCATTCGGATCTACAAAATGGAATCGATCAGACAGGTAGGATCTAAACCATTTTAACGCCTGTCCCTGAATACCAATGTGATTTTGTAAGCGATCTATGAGAATATCATGATCTATAGTGTCGAATGCAGCACTAAGATCAAGTAAGACAAGAATTGAGATGCAGCCTTGGTCCGAAGCTAAAAACAAGTCATTTGCAATTTTAACTAGTGCAGTTTCTGTTCTACGATGGGGCCTGAACATTATACAGCAGTATACATTATATGTCACTACAGTAACACTGATGAGCCCAAATAAATTACAACAATTCGTTAACCATCTGTAACATTACACATAACAGGAGCAGATAAGAATTAGCTCAGGGATAATTAGCACTAGTTGAGAGGCAACAGTTAATAGTCTGTTATCTTAGCTCTTTCAGTAAGCTAGCGCTTAGCATAATGATATTAACTTACTTATAGATCATATTTAGACAGACATCTTACAGGATCAATGGAGCTAATTGTTTACATCATGTGTACGTGTCCATTATATATACTATTATATTAATATACATTAATGAACAAGCTAGTTTCACTATGCTAAGCGCTAGCGGTTAGAGAGTTCTCACACGGGAAAAAGTAGTTGTGCACAAACGGGAAAAATCATACATTTACAAGGGAAGAATAATACATTCACAAGGGGGAAAAACACACATATACGGGAAAGATGATTTGCCCTTCTGGGCCACCGTATATCACTATATTTGGTAGAGTCAGTCTGTCTAAAGCTGAAGGTCTTTCGAAATTAATTTACTCATGTCACGCTCTGTATGTTTCTCCCAAAAACATTAAGAAAGCCAACTCAGTTATTTTTCAATTCCTGTGGAAAAACAAAACCCCCTACATTAAAAGATCAAATTTGGTGAAAGATTATGCTAAGGGTGATGTTAGAGCCTTAGACTTTGAATCAATGGTAGGAACTTTTAAGATTAACTGACTCAGAGTTTGTTTATCTCAACCTGATTCCATGTGCTTTCATACTGTATACCCAGATCTTATTTAAGGAATTAGGAGGAATTGATTTTTTTATTAAAAAGTGACTTTGAGATCAGTAAAATTCCTGTTAAATTATCTAATTTTCACAAACAGATCCTTTCTTTCTGGAAAATGTTGTTTACACACAACTTCTCTCCTCACATGTCAACACTATGGAACAATAGAGTGATAACTGTGAACAGAAAGTCAGTGTTTATTAGAAACTGGTTTGAGAGTGGTGTGTTGTTTGTGACTGACTTGTTGGACTCAGATGGTACTCTGTTGGACTATGTATCCTCTTTGAAGAAATATCATTTATGTTGTCCGCAGAAAGAATACAGGAAGGTTTGTCGTGCTAATATGCAACATAATGTTATATACAGAAATCAAACCAGTGTGGCCAAATTCAAATCAAATAAAAAAATTGGTAATTGTAATCTAAATGATAGCAAATGTAACAATGAGGTTATTAGCGTGAACTTTAAATTAATTCTTTGCCACGATTTTGACTCAGGCAGTCATTTGCAGGCTTTTCATGGGGATCAGTCACTCATGGAAAAGACGTTTTCTAAATTTGTAAAGTGGCCTGTTTCCCCAAAAGTTAAAGAAACTCATTTCAAGATAATTAATAATATATACCCAGTGTCTGAATTTCTAAAGAGAAGGTTTAGATTTGAGGTGGACCTGTGTTCTTTCTGTGATTCAGCCTGTGAAACGTTACAACACCTGTTTTTTCTGTGTCCTGTGTCAGCTGAATTTTGGTCAGAAATACACACTTGGTTATCACTCAAGATCAATGATATTCCACAGTTCGATAAATCTGATGTTATCTTCTACATGGATAACCTCCACCCCTCTGTTGCTACTGTAATTAACATCATTTCCCTTTTAGGTAAATACCATATACACTGCAGTAAGTGGAGAAATAGTAAACCGTCTTTCATATGGTTCATAAATGACTTTAAACAAACGATCTGTGATGACATTTCTCATTTGTTACAGTTTTGATGTATGCCTCCAGTGCCGTGCTCTGTTATTCTGCTCTCTTTTTATTATTGTGAATCTTTTTAGCCCCACTTTTTCTTTTCTTTTTGCTTTGTTCCTTTCGTTCTTTTGCTGCTGTATTGTAGTCTTTGAATGTTGATTTGTTTTATCCTCTGCGAGATCTTGTACTGTAGTATTTTTATTTGTTTGTTAAAAAGATGATGATGAAGAAGAAGAAGAAGAATCCCGCGTCGAGCTAAAACTCCCTAAACCGTTTCCCATTCACTTTCAGTGGTAGTGCTGAATCACTACGGGTGTAATATACTTTTGGCCGCTGGGGGCCGCTGTTTGGTCCACCACCTCCTTTCGGCGCGCTGATTGGTGGAGAGACGGAGTGACGCAGACGGCGGTTACGCGACGCAGACGCTGCTAATCGGTAAATTGTTTTTAATTAATTCAAACGTAAACACGGACGAGCAGATAATTTTCTCTTTCTAAAGATTTCTCGTCGTGACCGATATAAACTTGTTTTTACTGAGTTTATCGTGCGTTAGACTTCATCATTCATTGACTGTGTGCTTGTGTTTCCGCCTAAACATGTTGTGTTTCCGGGTTGCGTTGGAATCGCTTATGTAAAATAAGATGAAGATTTATTTAAAGGTCATTGAGAGATAGTGGATACAGGATACAGAAGCTACATTTCAGCCTGTTACCTTTACTTCTACTGTCTTATTAAATAAATGTTATTACGTAAACTATAGAACATGTCATAAGCATATACACCATAGTGTTACCATGGAAGTCACCACAGGACTGTATAGAGTACCAGGGTAGTACTGTGGCACTTCAGTGGGTACCAGGGTAGTTCTGTGGTGTGTACCACAACACTCTGTACATATTGTATCATTTTAGATCTGTTAGTACACGGGACTTGTGTGGTATCGTTACAGACAGGACCATATGAGATACCTACTGCACTTTGGTAGCCACTGTGGTACCCAATAAGTACCATGGTATTCACCAGAGTATTGTATATTAAACTCTGGAGGTTACCGTAACAGGTCAAATGGCACCGCAGAGGTTACTATAGAAATATTACTATTACAGTTCATAAACATGTGTAGCATATTTATGACAGTATCCTGGTACGTGTTCCACAGAACAGCACTGCGGTACATGATAGAACCGTGTACCGTACTATAGTGCATCTACCATTGTGTCCAAGTGATACCAAGTGTGCACCATGGTAGAACCAGATTATTACACTGTGTACATGTACTATATCAGCAAATATGTACCAGTGTACTGTCAAGAATATTCCATACTATATACCATGGTACAGATACTATCGGACTACCACGGTAAATTATATTATGGGTTTGTTGTGTTTTTATTCAATCTCATGGGAATTGCATTTAAGTAAAATGTGTGGTTTCTGTTGTAATTTTGTTTGTAACTGGTAAAATGGACAAACAGGACATCACGTCTCTACAGGACCGTCTGCACCCATGACGGAGGAGTCGGTCAGACAAAACACCTTCACTGGCGTCCATCAGAGAGAAGAGGAAGCTTCAGACAGAACCGATGCAGACACGCCACGGCCCGGTCAGAACTTCCTCAGTCATCCTCCGTGACTCCAGCCAAGCTGTTTCAGTTTAGAGCAGGACTTCCTCCTGATGTTGCTCTGGATCCAGATGCAGCTCCACCTCCAACAGGTAAATATTTGACAGACATTTATTGTATATTAGTTGTTGTAGATTTCCTGTCATAATGTGGGGACCATATTTAATATGTCACATACTAGACTTTTACACAGACATACCAGAAAGTGGTGATTAAAAAATAATCTAATTTTATCTAAAAAATAATTAATTAATTAAAAATGACTGGAATCAGGTGAAGAACTGTATAGTGCTGAACCCTCAGTGTGGTTGAAGTAAAGTAATGACTGACTGAACAGAGATCACTTAAACACTTGGTAAAGATGCAGGGATGAAAACTGACAGTAGAAATCACAGCTGTGTTTAATATTAAAGGTAAGAGCTTTTCCACACAATGTGATGAGAACCTACAGGATTGGGACTGAACAGACATTCACTTGTTAGTGATGATAATCAGGAAAAACAAGGCTCCAGTTTCCAAGTGAAAATCGGTAATTTTTAAATGATTTGTAAATGTAATCTCAGAGTATACGACTGTTTTATTGGCCTTGCAGTGTGTGTGTGTGTGTGTGTGTGTGTGTGTGTGTGTGTGTGTGTGTGTGTGTGTGTGTGTGTGTGTGTGTGTGTGTGTGTGTGTGTGTGTGTGTATGTGTGTGTGTGTGTGTGTGTGTGTGTGTGTGTGTATGAGCGTTTTGTCCCTCTATTGGGGCCAGAATAACTTATCCTTGTCTTTTGTTGTTACAGAAAGCGCACACACACACACACACACACACACACACACACACACACACACACACACACACACACACCTCTGATTCAGCTGTCCTTATCAACTGCCCCCTCACTGGACCGTGAAGATTGGAGGCAGGTTTTGGACTATAAGTTAATGATGGGAAGTTTGAATCATTTTAGTGACTCGGTTATTTGAATCTCGTTCATCAAAATGAACAAATCTTTTTTGAGTCATTTAGTTCATTTCGTTCTTTTGATCAGAAATAAAATAAAATGTAGCATTTTCAATAAACAGACCCCAACACGTCTACATATACACATTTGGCTAGAGTTCCAGTAATGAAAATATTACAAAGTAATAAATCAACTGAATTCCTCTTGTGCCATATCTCAGCTGAGCGGTGACGGTGTAGTGGTAAGTGTTCAATCGTCTCATCATCAGAACAGTTTTTAACAGGACATGTTTTGGATGTAACATAACGACTCCATTTGACAACACAGCGATCAGCCAAACGACCAACACTGACGAGTCACATCACATCACTCATGATGTCACTTCTATCCTTTTTTATGTGTTCTAGACTTTCGTTTGTCATGAGATGTTTGTATTTTATAATTCGTCTGTTTTCGATATGATGGATATATTTATACATTTCTTTATTTGATGTATTTACCCAAGTAACCTGTAAATGTTCATATTTAAAGATAAAGTCACCAAATATACATTTATAAATTGTGATTGTATATCCTGCACTGTCTCTTTTTTATTGCATGTATTCATGTCTCCTATCCAGTTTACTTGTCTGTTTATTGCTTGTGAGATCTTTTTCAGATGCAAACTTTTAGTTTGTTGCTACTGATTGCATTTAAACCGTCATGATCTGTGATTTTGTTCAAGAGTTCTGTTATTGTAAGCTACCCATTATTTCCCTATAAAACTCACACATATCTTGTTTAAACGACTTTTCCATTTATCATCCAGTGGAAAGATGCAGGATAGAAATAGCAATTTTAAAAGTGTACAAGTTAGGAAATAGTTATTTACAATAATTTAGAATAACAATTTAATTCCGAAAAGGTTAAAGAAGTTACATGTACATTTTTCAGAGAATGTCATGTGAAGTAGTAAATTAACATTTGGAGACTTTTTTTCACATTATAACAATTAAATTAATATACAAAAACATTAAACAATTTTTAAACCTGCCCTACATTACAAGATCATCATTTACAAGGTCTCAGTAAACTTATCGCATCTGAGCACTTGAGGATGAAGGACCTTGTTCAACAGTGGCAACCCGGCGGCAACAGGGCTTGTCAGCAGTCCAACACCTTAATGCTCAGATTCATTTTGGCGTCGAGTTGGCAACCCGACCCTGTAAATCACTGGCACAGAAAAGTGGATTTATTATCCGTCTCCCGATGTGCCGAGTGGCATGTAGGTGGAACTAGCCATCCAGTAACCCTATTACAATAAATGAAATGATCTCAGCTGTCTTATGGTTTAGAAATGTGAAAAGCTCTTGACCTGATGTGTTACTGTATCTTGTCTAAAGAAGGAATAATACGTTTTAGTCACTTCATGTTTTGGATGGATATTGGCTGCCATCTTGTGGCCGAGTTTAGTAAGTGACTGTTTCCTTAACTCTTTTGTCTAAGGCGCTAATATTCAGGTTAGTTATAGCAGTAATAGAATATAATCTAAGGCAATTCTTCTACTACTACAACTACTACTACTACTACTACTACTACTAATACTACTACTACTAATACTACTAGTTATAATAATAAATGCAATTTCCCATGCAGCATGGTGGGGTAGTGGTGGCACTGTGGCTTTGTACCTCCAGGGTTGAGGGACTGAATCCTGATTCGGATCTGTGTGTGTGGTGAGTTTGCATTTTCCCCCTGTGCTTGGTGGGTTTTCTTCTGGTACTCTGGTTTCCTCCCACGGGTGTTCTCAAATTACCCAGATTGTGTGTCCCTGCAATGGATTGCCACCCACTTTTACCTCGATCCTATAAGCAGTATAGAGAATGAATGAATAATAACTTTCCCTGGACGGGGTTGAAAGTGTACACAGATGTTTGTGGTGATCAGCTGAACAGGAGCCCTAAGACAGAGCTGTGGTGCTTCTCTAAGTGCCCTGTAGTTATAGTGGACTTAGGTTAGAAAAGGGCCTCAGTTATGTTCTAAATGCCTGTTTTGTTTCTGTGTTTAGTGTTTATCCTTACACTAATGATGCATATGAAATATAATCACGTATTTAATATTTTTATTGGGAAAAACTACTTCTCCTTGAACTATTATTACAGGAAAAAAACTTTTTAAAAACGTTCTCTTACTGGACCGTTGGTATTTGTCCCGCCCCCTCTCCTGGTCTCAAGTAGGTCCTCTGGAGGAGAATAAACACGTGATTGCTGCGATTGTGTTTCATTCGGCGGTTAAACACTCCAACGGCTAACGACGCGAACACAACGGCTCTTTTAAGAGCCACCCACATAGCCAGTATAAAGGAGCTTTTATTCTTGTGTGCAAAATAAGTGTTTACAGTTTGCTACACACCGTCTTCAAAAACGACAACATTTATCTATAATCTGTGTGTAGTAGGGGCTTGTTCATCTTATAGTAATAATTAGAACCGATTTTAAGTATTCCAATGCATTTAAAACACCAAAAGACAAGAACTAAACATTTAAAGTTTCTGTTTGATAGTACACACTCTACATGTAAGTGTGGACTCCTTAAAAGATGACGTGTTTACTTATAAATTATGTTTACATTATATTTTCTGATGGTTGAGCACGTGATATACTCATTTTCTAGATTAAATTATTATTGCAAATGTATGTTTTTTTTTTCAGTAAAAATAATAAATAATAAGCCGCGACTCTAAAACGGCGGGAAGGAAAACAAAGCGAAGCAGAGGGTGGAGGCGGAGCAGGAAAAGATGGGGTGGTAGGAGGTCCCTCACATGTGGAGTTCTGAAATGTCGTCCAATCAAAATCCGGTCCTGGCTTGTGCTTAATTACAATGTAGTCTGTACATAGCTGACCAGCGAAGCCGAGCGAGCTGTTATTATTTTAGTTTCATCGTGAAGTTACAGCAACATGCCAGAACCAGCTAAGACCGCCCCCAAGAAGGGCTCGAAGAAAGCCGTGACCAAGACGGCCGGCAAAGGAGGCAAGAAGCGCAGAAAGACCAGGAAGGAGAGCTACGCCATCTACGTGTACAAAGTCCTGAAGCAGGTTCACCCCGACACCGGCATTTCGTCCAAGGCGATGGGCATCATGAATTCGTTCGTCAACGACATTTTCGAGCGCATTGCCGGTGAGTCCTCGCGTCTGGCTCACTACAACAAACGCTCCACCATCACTTCTAGGGAGATCCAGACCGCCGTGCGCCTGTTGCTGCCCGGTGAGCTGGCCAAGCACGCCGTGTCCGAGGGCACCAAGGCCGTGACCAAGTACACCAGCTCCAAGTAAAGCGCGTCACCGCCGCCTTCATCAACCCAACGGCTCTTTTAAGAGCCACCCATGTTTTCTATAGAAGAGTGATTTCCTGTCGTGTACGCGTGTGAGAGAGACCTCGTGGTGGGAAAGTTCTCTTATGATCGCGCGTTCAGAATAGTTTTCTAGCAGCTCCTAGTAAATAAAATGTCATTTGTAGCTTCCCTGATAAATTCAAAATTGGTTCCTAACAGCGGTCATTTAAGTCCAAGTTCCTGTAGAAAAGTTAACAATTTTTATATATATATATAAAATGTAGAGAGAGACATTACTTTTTATTCAATTGTGTGCACGTTTAAAAAAAAAAAAAAAAAAGATAATGAGCCCTAACATTGTATTTTTCTTTTGCTTATTAAGGTAGGCTTGCTTGTCAAATTTGTCAGCTGTTTGGTATGGGTAACTATATTCTGTTTGACGGAAAAAGAGATTTTCCTTCAAACAGGAAGACCCGATTGCTGATGTCATTTTATGTATAGTAGTAGTGTGTGTAGTAATGATGGTGAGATGATGCCGCATTTAGGTGTCGAGGCTTTCCAGCCGAAAGTTTCACCAGAAGAGCTCATTGTACTGCCATCTAGTGGGCAAATGTTGTGTAACAGACGCACACGTTGCAAAGCAGCACAAGTACAGATTTTTTATTTTTCATTATTAAATCACAAAAAAATATGTACAATATGAAAGATAAAAGTACAAGAATCGGGTATTAAAAGTTGAATTACACATAATTATACACAGTTAAATAGAAGTAGCAGCACAACTATAGAGTAATGGACATGTAGGTGCAAGTGACGCCTGTAATACATGAGTTTAGGCCGTTTCTCCTTAAAAAAAAAAGATTTTCCTAATGACTATACAGTTACATTTATTTTAAATTCTGCTGTACTGCAATTGCAATCATTTTAGTTTTGATAAAAATGCACTGTGCCTGGGTTTGTGCCCATAACTATCATCTCTGAACGTTTAAATGAAAAACAAGTAAATAATAAAATACACACCGTCTAAAGTTGGAGAAAAACGACTCTTACTAAATTTATTAAAGTAACTACCCAATTTAGAGAAATTAATAAAAAAAATGCTCCCTAAATAAGGCAAGTCTTTCTCGGAGTACAAGTGTCCCGCTTACGCGAGGTGCACAGTGTGCTGATGTTAGTAGTGAGACTCCATGTGAAGCGCCAAATGAATCAGTCATTCAGGGACATTCAGGGAAACAATCTTTTGCTCGACACAAGCTACGGAGCTGTGTAGGGTATGTGAGAGACCATGTTCATGTCCTACAGATGTTATTCCTCCTTGATTTTTTTTAAAGTGATCGTTCATACCATTGGATGTGGACCACTGGGGCAACCACACAGCAAATTCACTGGAGTCAAAATTCTTATTTTAGAGTGAAGTGTTGAGGTTCAAGTGTTGTTTTTGCTAGAGTGAACTCTGTGCTAATGAGAAAACATAACGTTGGTGGTGTAACGTTACAGTGTTAATGGTGTTCAACACCAAAGAGTGTTACTTTAAACATACGGGCATTTGGGCAGGTACGTTTGTGGAGATTTGTGGCAGACGCCATTTTCTTGGTCTCGCTTTTTTGCATGAAAAGGATAGTTTGGTGAGTTTAATATAAATAATTATTTAATATAAATAATTGTCATTGTATTCTACTTTCTCATTGTATTGTATTTTCTCAATGTACGTATGCTAGCTTGTTTCACATATTAGCGTTTATAATGAAAACCTGTAGCATTACCACCGTCGTTTGCTTATTGGTAAGTGACAACGTTAGCTAACTTCAATGTTACTTTAGTTAAGTTGAATTTTAGTACACGTCTGGGCTAATGTGTAAGTGAACTTCTTTTTAGATAATAATTTTAAGCTCTTTTGGTCGAGGAGAACTTCATATTAACTATTTCATAGAAACAGCGATTTGGCTGACAACACGGTGCTTTGGGCGCCGTCTATATACAGTACTGCTAACATGACGTTAGTTAGCAAAAGTCTTAATTGATGTAACGTTAATGCACGCGTATTGACGTTTAATATATGTTTTTGATTGTGATTGTTGAGCTTTGGTTGCAATCTTGATAATGCTTTTAATTTTTTAACCCTCTTGATTCATAGCAGTCAGCAAGGTCAGGAAGATTTCCATTCAAAAGGTCATCCGTCAGGTACGTAATGTTAGTTTGGCTAAGTGTCAAAGTCCCTCGAGTTTTGAGTGATTTCTGCAGGAACTTTATATATATAAAAGCATTGTGAATTGTCTGGAATTATAACTGAATAGGGATTAATCTGCAGACATGCAATATAAAATATATTCAGTAAAGCCATAAAAAATTATGCAATATCAGGGTATATAAAGGGAGTATTCTGTGTGTTAGTGCGTTTTTTTTGACAGGATACTGAAGTACAGCAATCATTATAAGAAGTGTGAAGAACGGTATATAAAGTTCCAGACCTGTCAGGCAGAAAGAGAACAACTTATTTCCCACCAGCTTCAATCCCAAAAAGTATTTTTGGTTAACCAGGGAGCATTTGAGTGTAGTTAAAGTATTTTAAATTACTTAGGAAACTGAAAGACAACAATTACTTATCATTTCAATTCTATTTACGTTCATCTAACCAATGGCAATTTGTTCTGTCTTACACTACAGACACATGTTACAGATGGCAAAATGATCATTAAAGTGCAGTATCAAAAACGCAAGAAATACATGAAATTCCAGACTGCTGATTTTGAAGAATTCATTTCTGAAGGCAAGTTTCAAATTGCTAAATGACTGTATGACTATAAAGGATAAAACTTGATGGTCATATTATTAAACATTATGCTGCCTTTGTGCACTCTAGTGAGAGAAAAGTTCTCTATCCCTGTGAGCAAGATTACTGTTGAAGATGATTCTGGCACTGAGGTGGATAACGAGGTGTTTGCAGATTTATCTACCATGGAGGGGATCTGCTTTGTTATCGATGACAGTCATGATGACAAAGGTAAACAAAAAGTTGTTTTACATTGCATTAACAGCAACAGTTCTTATTTCAGACGCATTGTTTTGATTTGATTATCTTGCATGCAGTTTTAACTTTAGTATGTAAAATATTAATAAATCTGTTAGAATAGGTTTAACTAGTGAGAATTGATTGATTTCTTAAAAACAACCAATGTCTTTGTTGCCCAAAATAGGACAAAATTGGGAGGTTTTTTTTTTGTTTGTTTGTGGCAGTTCATATATATGACCAAAGCAGACGTTTCTCTTTGGATTCTAACTCTTAAGAAAAGAAAGATATATAAACAAAGTTTAATGCATGACACAGTTCTGATACATAACAATGCTGCAAATAAGGTACATTTTAGGCCCATCTCAATCATCTCCGTCCACACCACAATCCTCATCTACCCCATCTGGGAGTTTCCTTTCTGTCTCTTTGAGTAGCAGTGACAGTGATACATCAAGGCAGCCCAAGAGAATTAGATGTGATGAGGTATTGAGTTCATCAGCCGGAGATGTAAGTTTGTAATCAGATGTTTTACTGTAGATTGGATTGTTCATATGAAAATGATCATTGTCAACTTATCATTATTCAATTAGTTTCTTTCTGTTGAGTGCTATATTGCCATTTACAGTAAGATTAAAACAAACCCATGTTGAAAGCTTTACGATCCCCATCAGTCATTAGTAAGGATAAATTTGTCCTTTCATATTGTGAAAAATATTGTAATGCTGCTATTTTTATGATGACTCAAATTAAGCCCTTATCACATATGCACTCCTGACAATCTCTGGAGAGACCTTGTGCGGAGTTGTGCCCTCACACATGCAGCAGACAGCCTGGCTGAGAGCTGGGTGGGGGGGATAGTCCGTGTTGATTTCAGTAAGGGGTAAAGAGTGCAGGAGACACGATTTATACATGACAAAAATACCGCAGAGAAAAACTGTATCACCCTGGGTTCCCAAAGGAGAGAAGTACAACACTAGGAAGCCTGGTATAAATTTCCTATATTTGGTGTTGTGCTGAGAGGATCGGCTGAAAGGAAATGTCCTCTTGCTCACTGTGAATACTCCAGACAATTACTTGCTGTATTCACATGTGGCCTTCCAAGGACATCACACTGGCTTTGTACTAGGTTGCTTGCAGGATGTTTAATGTCCAGGCCGACGGATGCCGACATTTGTGTCATCGCATGCAGCTCAGCCGGGTAAAGGATATGGGATTCCATTGCATGTGTGAAAGTTTGCTGCTTTAGGTCTAAATTAAAACTCTATTTACCTATCAGAAGATGTGCAGTAGCAAAAGTCCTTTGTGTTTGCATAATTGTGTCTTGTACTGATGATCATGTAACTCTGGGGAGGTTTCATATGGATCTAAGAAAACCTTGTTAAATTCATAATCATTTATTCAAAATGAAGTACAGGTCAAACTGTCCCTTTAAGAAATGAGATAAAACATCTGTGTGATCTTTTCTTAGCTGATAAAGCAGATTCTGCAGACAAAACCAGGAGGGACATCAATTCTTGAAGAATATGAAGTAACTGGCACACTGTCTGATGGTAGAAGGCGGCAGATGGTTAATATTCTTGCAGCACACATGGTTGAGACTGAGGGGTGAGTTCATAATAGAGGTTATTATAAGGATGTCCAAAACTCTAGGAAATGCTATGGAATACCCTGGCAGTTAAGCCATTAACAGCTATTTAACATATATATATATATATATATATATATATATAAATTCACATATTGCATGAGTACTATAGTATAGATAAATGTTTTTAGACTGGATGGCATCTAATAACTAATAAGTTTGAAGAAAAAGCAGAAATGACAGTCCTGAGCTCATTCCTACGGGCTCATTACTAAAGTAATGTAATAATAACCTCATAAGTACAGGTGCTTGTGTATGTTTTTCAGGAGAATCCCTCAGCGAGCTACGAAAGAGAAGTATGCACTGGGAATTGTCACATTTTTTCCTGCATTAAAAGATCCCCTATCCACAAAGGAATATGTAAGCCATTTATTTAAATTAATTAAATAATTCAATTGATCATTAACATTATTTTAATAACCTAATAAATATTGGCAATATGAAATTATGGTTGATATTATTGAAAATATTTTAGAGTGATTCAACTTTGCAACTTTGAATGCTGTAGTTTGAGCTCTTAAACTAAATTGTTATACTGGGAGTTTTTTTCCTGTATGTAGTCTACCTTCACTGAGAAATTGAATAGACCAAGCTGTATAAAATAAGACAGTTCAACATCATCACACATGTTGTATGACTTTTTTTTTCTTTTTTTTTTACAAAATTGTACAAAATTGCACAGTTGAATCAATAACTCCTTAAATAGTTTGAACAAAACACTTTCAAGAAGATGGTCTCAAGATCGAGTTTTGGTTGCATAGCTCTGCTCATGCCTAACAGCCATAGCATCTTTGGTTGGCCATCTTTTGAGGGAATGGTACCCTCTAATGCTATTCATATCAGTAATTACAGGCAGATGTCTGAATCAGAATTACATAAAAAAGCCTCCGAGTGGCGCAGTGGTTAAAGCGCTCGCCCTATCATCCGGAGATCGCTAGTTCGAATCCCGGGTGGTGCTGTAACCTCTCGCAGCCGGAGGTCTAGAGAGAGCTGATTGGCCGAGCTCTCTCAGAGGGGAGGGATGAGGGGTACATAGTGCTCCCACATTAATCACGACTCTACAGCCAGTCAGGGGCGTCTGTGAGCTCGTGCAACGGAGGGAGCGGATAGCGCTGTCCTCCGAGTGTGTTACGCCGCCCCCAATGGTGCACGAGCGAGCAGTTCGAAAAGATGCGGTCGGCTGGCGTCACGTGGTTCGGAGGAAACACGTGATAGTCTTCGGCCCTCCCGGCTGAGTGGTAGTAGTAGCCTTAATGTGGGAGCCCCCTAGTGACGGGGAGGAATTGCACACGAAATTAGGGAGAAAATCGGGGAAAAATAAAAAAAAATAATAATTTGATCGTTGACTTTTAGTTCTGCTACTATCAGATAGTTCTGCTGAGTATGAAGTTGAACTTAACTGTGTTTCTGTCTTATTATTATGACAGCCAAAGTGGCTCTGGATTTCTGGCTTGGCGGCTCAAGACAATTCAGAGAAAGACAAAACTTGTGGAGGTGGTCCAAGACGGGAGAGAGAGCTCCCTCAGTGTGGTGGTCAGTTATATGAAAAGCGTTGTAAAGAGGTCATATCCTTGATGAACTACACCAGTGACAGAGAAATCATCCTGGAGAAAATGAAGGAGATCTTTGAGTATAGGCATAACCCAGATGAATCACACACTGTATTCTCTGTGTTTCCAAGGCTGCTGGATACTAAAGGGCTGGTAAGAATTGTCATTCTTTTTTGTAACTGCAGTTAATAGGGTTAAGCTTAGCACATTGTTAGATATGTCAATAGGATAAGAAAAATTAATAATTTACGTTGCTGCAGATACTTCAAGATTTTAGCCTCCTCTTTGGGCCAGAAACAGCTGCCAAACTACTTGAGAAGTGGTTTACGTCCTATAAAGAAAAGGTGATCAGAGAAGCGGAGAGCCTTACGTCCACTCCGATGCTCCAAAGTTTGTTGAGGTCTGCCAGGAATCAGTGCCATGATGAATCCTCAGAGAGTTGCCCAGGTATTGAGTTGAAGAACCAATTAAATTAATTTCCAAACAGGTCACAGGGTACTTAAGAGGTAACACAAAACAGTGGATTAAATAAACAGTGGATTAAATAAACATGGTCCTTTTTGAAAGGAGACATATTTTTCATGGGGAAAAAAAGCTGAGTTGTTTTTGCTTCCTACAGAGTGGGACAGTGATATGGCGTCGTTCCTGCTGCTCTTGCATATCCTTCCACCTCAGCCAAGTAAAAAGAAAACACAGAAGATCAGTGCTGCTCAGGCCATGGACCACCTAGTTGTGTTCCACAAGGTATGTACTGGGCCACAATTTGTGATTTTAATTAAGTGGAAAACAGTATTTCAGCAGTATTTGTAATTTGATTTTTAATTTTCCCCTCAGTCATGCAGGAGCTTGGAAGAACTGCTAGAGAACCAAGAGGGACATCGCCAGCCATCACTTCTCGCTTCTGGAACCAGCAAGCAGGCCATCAGCACATTCTACATTGTGCTAGACAAGAAGCTCATCCCATGCCAGGGAACCACGTCAGTGGCGGCCTTTGATGAATTCTTTAAAGCGCACTTTGTGTTCAGTGTTAGCTATGACATTGCTCTAAGTAACATGTACACATTTCTTCAGACCACAGTCTACAGTATTGATGTTGAGAGCCCAAAGGTGAAGGAATTGAGGGCCAAGTTTATGAACAGGAGCTAAGAGCCAAGGTCAGTTGATTGTCAGATTGTTACACAATGCACCTATTGCAATTACTTTAAATTTAGCAAGTTTTGACAATCTTTGCCAAGTTCTTGAACAATGTATAGGTGTTATATTTGCAAATCGTTACATGATGCCCCCGGTGCATTAATTCAGCACCTTAAGTTTTTGCATGCGTTATATCCTGGCAACAAATTTGTTCTTCTTTGTGCTCAAGACGGATGTTCAATTCAATTCAATTCAATTTTATTTCTATAGCGCTTTTAACAATGGTCATTGTCTCAAAGCAGCTTCACAGAAATGAAAAGAAGACTTATGGAAATGTATATATGTGTAAGAAAAATGTGTCTAGATAATGAGATTGTCCCTGATGAGCAAGCCAAGGGTGACGGCGACAGTGGCAAGGAAAAACTCCCTGAGATGGCAACAGGAATAAACCTTGAGAGGAACCAGACTCAACAGGGAACCCATCCTCATCTGGGTGATAACAGATAACAGAAATTGTATAACATCATGTGTGTTATACAGATGAAAGTTCCATAAACAGAAGTTAATTTAAATTAACACAAAGTCCAGTTCAGCACAGGGACGAGTCAGCAGGTGCAGAGGGCAGATGGGGGTCTGGATCACTGGGAGCTCAGGAGCAGCATGTGTAGAACCAAACCAAAATGAAGAAGAATCCAGCTGGAGTTGGTCTTTCTCTGGATGCCTCTGGGTCAAAGCAGGGTCGGCCTCTGTCTACTGAAGCTGGCACGATCTCCAGATGCCTCGGGATGGGTGGAAAAATAAAGAGCAGGTGAAAAGAATTAGCGTGGTTGCCATTCAGGATAGATGTACTGGAGTATCAGGTAAAGAAATTAATTATGTGTATGCCAGATTAAAGAGATGCGTCTTGAGTCTACTTTGAAATTGGGAAACTGTGTCTGAGCCCCGAACACTGTCAGGAAGGCTATTCCAAAGTTTTGGAGCTAAATATGAAAAAGCCCTACCTCCTTTTGTAGATTTTGATATTCTGGAACTACCAGTAGTCCGGAGTTTTCTGATCTTAAGGAGCGTCCTGGATTGTAACGTATCAGAAGACTGGTTAGGTATGTGGGAGCTAGACCGTTTAGATCCTTGTACGTAAGTAATGCTATTTTGTAATTAATTCTAAACTGAACAGGTAGCCAGTGCAAGGATGATAATATTGGGGTTATATGATCATATTTTCTGGATCTAGTGAGAACCCTGGCTGCTGCATTTTGGACTAACTGTAGCTTGTTAATTGAGGATGCAGGACAGCCACCCAGTAATGCATTACAGTAGTCCAGTCTGGAGGTCATGAATGCATGAACCAGCTTTTCTGCATCAGATACAGATAAAATAAGATTCCTAAGATTGGCAATATTTCTAAGGTGGAAAAAGGCTGTTTTTGTGATGTTGGAGATATGATTTTCAAAGGATAAATTACTGTCTAATATCACACCCAGGTCTTTCACTGTCGAGCTGGTGGTAACAACATCCTTCTAAACGCAGGCTGAATTGTGAGGGCTGGTATGTACTGGTTTTTGGGCCAATAAGTAATATCTCTGTCTTATCTGAATTTAGTAAAAGAAAATTATCGGTCATCCAGTCTTTTATATCTTGAATACACTCAGTTAGTCTAGACAATTTGGGTATTTCGTCTGGTTTTGTGGAAATGTATAACTGAGTATCATCAGCATAACAATGGAAACTAATCCCATGTCTTCTGATGATGTTACCCAAGGGAAGCATGTATATTGAGAACAACAGAGGTCCTAAAACTGACCCTTGTGGCGCCCCATATTTCACTGGCATTACACCAGACTGTTCTCCATTCAGATCTACAAAACGGAATCGATCAGACAGGTAGGATCTAAACCATTTTAACGCCTGTCCCTGAATACCAATGTGATTTTGTAAGCGATCTATGAGAATATCATGATCTATAGTGTCGAATGCAGCACTAAGATCAAGTAAGACAAGAATTGGATGTTCATTGCACTTTAAAAGTTTTGCAGGTTTTAGGCATTTACGTAGTTGTCATAGCACTGGAAATGTACTCACAAGTGGTGATGATAATGTGCAAGCGCCAGACGAGTCAGATCTCGGTGAGCAGTGCTCACAACAAGATCCATTTGATATTGACCTAGATATGATAGACCAACCCATCACATCTAATATGTCAAGAGGTCACGCAACAGAAATGTGTGCTTCAATTATAGCAAAGTTACAGGGCAGTGGTGTTGCTAACAATGTTGTATTATCAGTTGTTGAAAGCATGGAGGAGTATGTCAAGGAAGTACATGCAGACCTTAAAGAACAAGTGTTAAGTGCAGTGCCACCTAATAATCCAAGTAGATGTGCATTGGAAGAAGTTTTTAACAATACTTTCAATCCATTTAGTGTCTTAAACACAAACTCCAAATGAACAAAGTATTTTAGTGAGAAATGGGGTGTTGTTGAACTGGTGGAACTTCACCTAGGAGTGCGATATGATTCAAGAAGAAACAAAGCATCTGGAGTATATGAGCAGGTACCAGTAAATGACACTTTCATTTATATACCCCTGTTAAAAACATTAGAGTTAATTTTCAAGAATGAAGAAGTGTGTCATCAAATTAATAAATGTGCTACTGTATATGACATGTACAAGGATTTTTCAGTAAATACTATAAACGACATCCTTTGCATTCAAAATCAAAAAATGCCTTGCAAATTCAAGTTTATGATGACGACTTTGAAACACCAAATCCACTAGGGTCAAAACAAGGCATCTATGAGCTTGGATGTTTATATTTTAGCAACAGCTCAAACAATGTTTAGCGAAAATGATCCACGCATGAACCTCCGCACCAATCAACCAGTGAGGAACATTACCGTTATCTTATTGAGAATCCAATGGAACAATTCTTATTTTGGTATAAAGCACAATAGTATACTCAATTCTTACATACTATAATTTGTTCAGACAACTTTGTGTTTGACATAATGCACGATATCCTGGAGTAGCACAATACGAAATGAAGTTGTTGTTTGAATATTTGAACTTTATTCACAATGAAAACATACTCCAACGTGTATATGCATTCAACTATGGCTTCATGGATCGAAAGAATCGTCCAACACTCATAAACATGTGGGCTGGCACTGGTATCGGGCTTAACGCCAGTGAAACTTTATGCCTAATTCGGAACCTTCCACTAATCTTTGGTGATATTGTCCCAGAAGGTGACAGACACTGGCATTTGTTGTTACTTTTGTTGCATGTGATAAACATTGTATTTTCCCCATCTATTACAGAAGGAATGTTGGTATTTCTAAAACATCTTATTGAAGAGCACCATAGATTATTTACAATTTGTATCCTCACAATAATTTGATTCCAAAACATCACTTCATGATCCATCATCCTGAGTGTATACGTCAAATTGGGCCTTTAGGACATGTTTGGAGTATGAGGTATGAAGATAAACACACTTTTTTTAAGACTAGCATAAAACATTTTAAGAATATAACAAAATCCCTTGCAAAGAAACATCAAATAGCTGTTGCTTATCATTGGGAGTCGCTGTCTGCCACAGGTATTGAGTCTGGGCCTGTCAAATCTAAAATACTGACTGATGTTGAAAATGGTGATGTGATTTCAGAACATTTTCAAATTGATATGTCAAGTGAAATAAGTGTCACGACATGGGTTAAACTTAATGGTATTAAGTATCGCACGGGTCTTGTTGTTTGCACTGATTTTGCACATGAGATGCCACTGTTCTGTAAGATAGTTTGTATCTTTCTGAGAAAGGAAGTGTTTTTTTTTTTTTTTGTGTGTGTATCAGAAATGGAGACTACATTTGATGTTGTTGACCAAGTGCATAATGTTTCAGTTGTATCACCTCACAAGTTGAGATACTTCAAGCCCTTTGATATCCAAATGGTCTCATGGTACAGACTCATTTTACTATGTTGTTCCATATGGCTGTATTGTATAGCCCAACAGTGAGGTGCATCATAATTTTGTTTGCCACAAGGTCATTGTGCATTTTATTTATTTATTTTTTAGTGCACTGCTTTTTCAAATGTAATACCTTTTGCCAAAAGAAAAATAAATATTTTTTGTTCATGGCAGTTGGACTCTCACTTGGAGTGATTATTGATGGATGATAGTGTAACTAACCTAACAGATTCATTTAAACTTTTAGTTGTGTTAATCCAAGTGCATTATTTAGTTTTTATTTGAAATGTAATCAACACTATTTTAGGATAAATTGTCACCATAAAGTGTTAACCTGATTTTTGGGGGTGTTGACAAATTACTCCATGAGTGTCTAATGAGTAAACTTTAAACACTTTAATAGTGTTCTTGTCATCTGTTGTGGTGTTAAAATGTAACACTTTAAGTGTTTGTCAAGTAACACTGCACTAGTGTTTATAATTATAACTCTTTTAAAAGTGTTAATTTAACACTTTTCCAGTGGTTCCCATATAAACACTCAGAAATAAAATTAACACTTTCTCAGAGTGTTAAATTTGCGATTTCAAACTTGCTGTGATTAGTTAAAAATCTCAACCTGGATCCCTCGATTCTGACTTTAGACTAATATCTAAGTTACCATGGAGAAAATTGTCAAAGCTCCAGTCCTAGTTAGATGTACACAGCATTCTTGAAGTGTTCCAGTCTGGTTTTAAAGCTCTTCACAGCACTAGATTTGCCTACTTAAAAGTTTTTAATGATCTCTTAATATGCACTGACTACTGAGGATTTTGCAATTCTTCGGCTTTTAGATCTCACAGCTGCATTTGACACCATGGATCGTTCCATTCTCATATATCATCTGCAACACAGTGTGGGGATTACTGGTTCTGCCCTGGACTGGTTCAGATCTTACCTAATGGACAGAAGTTTTTCTGTTGGTCTTGGTAACTCTATCCTCATCAGCAGTCCTCAGACACAAAACTGGCTTTTACAACTCGTATGTTACACGGACGAATTGCGAAATTACGAGCATGAATGTTGGTGTTACACCGCTGTCAAAAATACGTCATCAAGGCCACATGCACAGCCATTATCTGAGGGAAGAGAAATCGATTCAGCAATCGTTTTAAACCACCAGCGCCAAAATGACAGTTCAGCAGCCGAGCTCTCTCATCGTCTCAGGTAAGTTTTTTTTTTTTTTTTTTTTTTTACAGATTCGGACATGTTTAAGAGAAGTAAAATTACAGAGATGATTTAAATATAATAGGTAAGATTTAAGAGTTTAAAATGGTGGCAGGGCATGCGCCCAATCAATTCCTCTTCCCTCGGATAGTAATGCTAGCTGTTGTGGCCACAGATTTTGGAATCCAACTCGGATGAAACACAAACAAAAAATTACAAATCTTTTTTTAATTTTTTTTAAGCACGATTATTTTTGACAATTATTTTATTCCATAGAAAGACAGAATGTCTTTTCACTGTTTTGCAGATGATATTTAAATATATCTTCCTCTTAAACAGACGAGGAAGTCTCTTAATAAGACTAAAACTGAAGTGCTGGTATTCGGACCTACACTGTAAAAAAAATCCCACTAGATAAATGTTAAATTAATTAATACTGTATTGCTGGCCCACCTTCTTGCATTGGTATGTGTTGAGACAACAGATAACACTGTGTTCTTGAAAACTTGAAAAAAAAAAAAAAACACAGAATGAAAAAGATTTAAAACATCAAGCATCATTCATTGAGATGCAATCACGTGATCTATAAGACTCCCACCTCCCCACCAGACTGGCGCTATTCAAACTGCACTAAAGAGGTGAAGATGGCTATTTTGTGGACTCTTTTGTGAGTATTTATTGAATGATTTATTTATTTTTTAATATTATGTTTCCATTTATTGTTATGATGTCATTGCTGAGGTAAGCTTAGCTAACGTTAGATATACTGTACAGGAGTTAGCAAGCTAAACATTCATAACCGTATCTATCTTCCTTACTTTGCCCTGGTTTTTGCTTATCAACAGCATCCTGCTCCCCCCAGCACACACGGCCGCGCGAACGCTCAGCTAACGAAACTTCGAGAAAACTCCAAAGTAGCGGTGTTTCAGTACTCGGTAAGTTAAGGGATATAAAAATGTCTGTTAGTTTGGCTTCAGAGTTGCTAATGCTGATCTACGAGTGTTATATCGATCCATTTATCTGTATGAAAACCGAATTGAGTAAATGCACGGTTGATTCAAAACATCACTTCAAACATGTAGTTACTCCTGAGAATGACAAAGCTATGCATTGTATCACATTCAAAAGGGTTTGATATTTTCAAGGGTTTTACTTTAACACATCATTAGAATTCCAGAAACAGTGCACTCTCTGGTGGTATATAGCTTTATTAATATATTTAACTTTTTGTCATAACTAGATATTCAGTGACGTTCATCATCTTTGTCTTTACAAGACTTGTTTCTTTAACCAGAGGTCAGAGGAGTGACGGCTGGCCTTTTGGAGCTGCAGGCGGAACATGAACAAGCTGTTGGAGGGGCAGTTTGAGAGTCTGGGTGACAATGCAGCAGCTCTAGGAGTGATGTTTGGTCAGATCTGTGCTCTAAACATTGAATTCCAAAAGGATTGGACGTACACCTCTGAAGCCATCCGAGCGATTATTATTGGATTTGAAGAGACATACTCTTGTTGCCATAGATCAGAGGTGGAAAGTAGCAAATTACATTTACCCGCGTTGAGTAGTTTTTTGTGTACTTCTACTTTTTGAAGTAGTTTTTAAAATCTGTAATTTTACTTTTACTTAAGTATGTTTTGTTTGTATTTTTATTGTAATTCGCTACATTTAAAATCACATTCGCTACTGAGTAAAAACAAAAATTAATGAAAATGCAAAAATAATAAAAATGTTATGCTTTGTATAAATGCTTCGTTGCGCTGGCGTGTGTGTGTGGTCGCGCGCCGCTCCAGACTCCACTCCAGGTTTTCTGACTGTTTCCCCACATCGGCATCTACCTGACCTTCCACACGGTCGCTTCCGCCCTGAGAGTGACGTCATCAATCAGCGCCACCAGATATAAACCCGAGAGAGACGCGGGAAAGAGGAAAGAGATTGTGATTTTGGTGTTTTGGTATTTGGTTGTGTTTTCTGGTTTTGACTTTTTGCCTTCCATTGACTTTGATTATTGCTTTGCCCCTTTGATTTGGTTGGTCTTTGTATATATTTGTAGATAATTTCACTGTATGTTTGTGCACTCACCAGCAGTAAGGGCGTGGTTGCCATTTCTTTTGGGAAGAGGGAATTTATTGACTGTTTTTGGTTTAGGGAGTCGGGGAAAGGACCTGGATTTTTGTTTGTGTTGTTGTTTTTTTGCAGACAGCAGTCATTCCCAATCCATTAGTGTGTGTGTGTGTGTGTGTGTGTGTATTTTTTTATAAAGCAATACAAACCTCATTATTTCATCAGTTAATGACTGGATCAAGTTCTTTCTGCCATATACCACCATTTCCATACAGTTTAAAATAGAACCCTGAACCATTCTTTTGCTGTACGGCGTAACCCTAGACTGGGACGTAAGGCCATATTTAAGTGGCCAATCACACTTTGATTTTACAAACACAAGAAAGACAACAGCTTTATTATGCAAAGGTGTTCCTTCAGTTAAAAACAACTGTTTGAGATTTATATCTGCTCATCTGGAATGCCTCATCAACTTTTTTACCTTTGACTGTTTTGGAAGAATAAAAGTTTTAACTTTGTTTTTCTATTAAAACAAGTTGGCTAAACAATCACTTTAACAACTTATATCAATGGGAGACTTACCTTTTCAGTCGATGAAAAGTTGTCAACCCTATAGACATATAATTCATTGAGTTACATTTACTTTGTCACATTTACTTGAATAACTTGGTGGCAAAAAAATACTTCTATGAATAATTTTACTGCATCAGACTTTTAACTTTTACTTGAGTAGATTTGTGAAGAAGAAACGCTACTCTTACTCCGCGACATTCGGCCACACTCGACTCGTTACTATTCTAACCACTTATTCTACACGTGCAGCTGGTAGATCTACCGAATGAGTGTTTTACCAATCAGACGCAGCAACAATAACCACAACCACATGTAGTCAGATGGCATCCCTTGCATCATATACAGTACAAAGCATGTTTCGCTTGCAAAAGAATAGCCTCATACTGCAGTGTCTTCTCTATCTGACAAAACAGACACAAACTTCAGCATATAAATACACGACTTCTACTGGAAGAAACATTCGGTGTTAAATTTAGCTGTTTCATTGAATGTTACAATATTGGCACATATAATTATTATACTTTCTAAAAAAATATCAAAATATCTGACATTGTGATGAAACAGTTACTCAGTACTTGAGTAGTCTTTTCACTGAAGACTGTTTCACTCTCAATTGTGTAATATTTTGGATAACTACTTTTTACTTCTACTTGAGTAATGTTATTTTAAAGTACAGCTACTCTTACATAAGTAATTTTTTTGGCTACTCTCCAGCAAATTTCTCTAAAAGTTGAGTAAACTTAAAATATCTATCCAAATTGTTACTAAACCTTTAACGATGTAGTGGAGCCTGTGTTGACCCTTTCCCCAAAGACGAATTTCCTTAAATTTTACGTAAAAACCAACAGCTGGAAACCTGGGTGTTTTTACTCTGTGGCAAAGCTAACTTTTTCAGCTTAGGCTCTTGTCCAAGGCCAACCGGTTTTATAACAAAGTAAGATCTTGAAAAGTTTATACACACTTCCATATTTTAGACAATTAGGGTGGACTTTTTAGTTTTATATTGACAAAGTGTCAAATTATTGCACATTATTTTCTAAAGCAAAGAAAACAACTAAAGAAAATTTTAATTCCTGGACCTGGGATAAGAACCCTTCAACATTATTAAAACCCGGAAGAGCAGTGGTAAACCTTAAAATACAACAAAAGCATTTACAATTTCCATCCACCCTCTTCCCTGATGGTATGGCCATATTCCAAAACTCTGAGTATGGAAATCGTGGGTCTGGGAGTATGAGGAATCATTTTCATAAATGAGCTGTGTGTGTGTGTGTGTGAGAGAGAGAGAGAGAGAGAGAGAGAGAGAGGCCCACATACACAACTACCATGTTATGCACAGTGTGAAGGTGGACAAATGGAGCCATTCTGATGAAATAGCCTTAACATTGAAATGCATATACCAGCACGGAGTGTCTTGATACTAACATACAACAGCACTGAATGCCGCAAACTGTATTATTAATAATGATTTAATTGAAGTAAGGTCATTCTGTTTGGTGATGGAAAAAAGTCTCATTATACATGCTACAATATTGCTATTAAATTAGTTATCATATACAGAGAAACGTAACTATCATGCAGGTTTTTGAAGAACAAGAGCTTTGAATATTCTATTACTTTAGCATACTTCATTATTATTAGATTTTAAAAATAAAATCTCATGCCTTTCCGTCTTAATATGAAACGGATGTTTGATTTTCACACTGATATACGTTAAGAAGACATAGAGCTTGTGTATAGGTTCATTTGATGCTCTGATATTACACAATTTAAACAAAGCCTAAGTGACTATATAATAGGTTATTCTAATCATCTTGTGTAACTTTTTTTCTTTCCTTTTTGTTACATTTTCAGATTATGTTAGTGTAAGAGAGTAATGCATCTCATTTTATAGTCACATTTAATGCTTTAAACTTGCAGGTTTATAATTTGTATATATTCAAGAGCTATAACATAAAATGCATAAATATTTCTACAGTAAATGTATTGTCAAACATTATACAGAAAAAATGCCGAGTTGTGTGAAACAATGAGGTGGCTCTTAAAAGAGCCTTTGTGAAGATTTAGACGGGAGTCTAAGGTTTAAGCGCGCTCTCCGCGAATACGGCGGGCCAGCTGGATGTCCTTGGGCATGATGGTGACTCTCTTGGCGTGGATGGCGCACAGATTGGTGTCTTCGAACAGGCCGACCAGATAGGCCTCGCTCGCCTCCTGCAGGGCCATGACGGCCGAGCTCTGAAAGCGCAAGTCGGTCTTGAAGTCCTGAGCGATTTCTCTCACCAGGCGCTGGAACGGCAGCTTACGGATGAGCAGCTCGGTGGACTTCTGATAACGGCGAATCTCCCTCAGAGCCACAGTGCCGGGCCTATAACGGTGAGGCTTCTTCACGCCGCCGGTAGCCGGAGCGCTTTTACGGGCAGCTTTAGTTGCGAGCTGCTTCCTGGGCGCCTTACCACCGGTGGATTTACGCGCGGTCTGCTTGGTTCTTGCCATCACTTACAAACTCTGAACTTCTTCGAAGAAAAACAGAATGAGAGACACCAGCGAACGCGGTCTATTTACAGCCTAACGCTCGGCTGCGCTGATTGGGCGTCTTGAAAGCGCCGCCTGTCATTGGTTCGAACGCGTCACGTCACCTCGCGTTTATTGGCTCCTCTTCTACCACTGACTCGGTTTGAATCCCCGTTATTATCTTTATCCAAAACGGAGCGGACTGCTGGCGTTTTAACAAAATGTATCGAACGTTATCGTGTGTGTTATTTACAAGGGTATACATGGTTTTGAACGTGTACATCTCAAAATTATCACATGCATAATGCAACGTTAAAACATGGTAGCACGTTCTTATTCTAAAAGCCCCATAGGGCTTTTTGTCGTTTTAGTTTATTGTACGTCGACAGCGGGGATATAAGAGTCATACAGACAGAGAGAATCGAGCTTTTAACAGACATATTATCAGCGAGGCAGATCACAAGCCATTTTTTGAGCCAACACATCGTGTCCGCTAGCATGCGGTAACTTTAAGCATTAAGTAGAACATGACATACCTTTAGATACTTGAAGGGAGAAAAATGAACTAAAGCTTTACATGTATTAGTTCCAAACAAATCTTCAATTAGACAATCCTGCACAAAATGTGGCTCAAAATAGTACTGTGTGCCGAACAGAACTCTCACATGGGGAAGCATACAGTGTCACACACAATTAAATCCTGACTCCCCCCTGACTGGAGAACATTGGTTCCACTGTGAAAATAACACGCAGATCTCATATTCCTGCTCAAGTAAAATAGACTCAGTTAAGTTTATTCAGATATTTAACCGAAACGAATAAACTGACTGAACGGATGAAGTAGAACTACTGGGGCTAGTAGTTGCACACATTATATATGAGATCTTCAACAAACAATTCCCATTCTTTCAGGTAAGGTCGTATTCCTATTCGTACATGTGTTACATGAGTGTTTGTGAAGTGATCGAGAAAAACGGCCTTTTAAAAGGAAAATGGGTGGCTCTTAAAAGAGCCTTTGGATACTGTGAAACGCAGCAGTGGGTAAAATTACTTGGTCTTGGCCGGCTTCTCGGTCTTCTTGGGCAGAAGCACAGCCTGGATGTTAGGCAGCACACCACCCTGAGCGATGGTCACTCCGCCGAGCAGTTTGTTCAGCTCCTCGTCGTTACGCACGGCGAGCTGCAGGTGCCGGGGAATAATACGGGTCTTCTTGTTGTCGCGGGCGGCGTTACCAGCCAACTCCAGGATCTCAGCGGTCAGATACTCCAGCACGGCGGCTAAGTAGACCGGAGCGCCGGCACCAACGCGCTCAGCGTAGTTCCCTTTCCGGAGAAGCCTATGGACGCGGCCCACGGGGAACTGCAGTCCGGCTCTGGATGAGCGAGTCTTGGCCTTAGCACGAGTCTTTCCGCCGGTCTTGCCTCTTCCAGACATGATTCACTGCGTTAACGTGATCAAAAAAGAACTGTAAAAATGTAAGCGGTTATTCGCTAGCTCTCTGTAATATAGCCTAAACCGCTGCGTCCTCATTGGCTACAATCGTTGTGACAAAGCAACCAATCATTAACACGCCGTCGAATTCCCACTTCTCTCCAACCCCCACCCTGTTTCATCAAAAGATAACAGAAATAGATAAGACTTTTGATGGTTTCATTTTACACGCATGCATCTCAATGAAATCTTCATATAACTATATTGAATTGTTTAATTGAATAACTTCAGTATGCCGTTTATAATGTAAGGTTGTAAAAAAATTAATTAGCCTTTTCTTTAATAAGATTTGATTTAGAATGGAATATCATTGTTCCGTAAACAACATAAAAAGACTAAAAAGGACCTGTGTAAAATTATAACGGAGGATGATATTTAAAAGCTTTTCTACTTTCGGTTTACATACATGCATTTCAATGTAGTCTTTATATGACTAGATTGAAGTGTACACTTGAATAAAATAACCATCTGATTAGCATTGTAAAATCCTAAAGAATCTTATGATTTTGTTGATGCGGGTAACAAAAGGGATTATTGCTCCTTAAACGACAACGTTGGTGGCTCTTAAAAGAGCCGTTTAGGGGGGAATATGAAAGAAAGAAACATGTTTACTTCTTTTTAGGAGCTGCCTTTTTCGCCTTGGGCGCTTTAGGCTTGGCAGGCTTGGATTCTTTGGGCTTGGCAGCCTTGGGCTTAACTACCTTCGCTTTCTTGGGGCTCTTCGCTGCCTTTTTAGGGGTCGCCGGCTTTTTCGCCTTCTTGGGGCTCTTGGTGGCTTTCTTGGCGGCGGGTTTCTTGGCCTTCTTAGGAGACTTCTTGGCGGCTGCGCCGGGTTTCTTGGCCGCTACCTTCTTGGGCTTCTTCGCCGCGGCGGGCTTTTTGGCGGCCGGCTTCTTCGCCTTGGGTGCGGTTTTCTTGGCTTCGGTCTGCTTCTTGTTCAGCTTGAAAGAGCCAGACGCGCCGATGCCTTTGGTCTGAACCAAGATCGCCTTCTTCACTAGATTCTTGACACCGAGCTTGACGCGGGAATTGTTCTTCTCCACATCGTATCCACCGGCAGCCAGAGTTTTCTTCAGGGAAGCGAGAGACACGCCGTTCCTCTCCTTGGACGCGGAAACCGCTTTGACGATCAGCTCGCCGACGCTAGGCCCGGCTTTCTTTGGCCGCGAGGCTGCTTTCTTCTTGGGCGCTTTGGCCGGCGCGGCGGCGGCGGGCGCGGGAGCCACTTCTGCCATCTCTCACGGAGCTAAATAGAATAATCGAGTGTAACGCTGAGCGCGCTGTAGAACACTGGAACCTCCCTCCCCTCTGCCGGGGACTGGTCTTAAAGCACACATGAGAACGCTGTGGACTCAACCAGGCAGCCGCTGAATGACTGCGCTTCCGCCACACGATAGCAAGTGTGTTTTCTCCGGACATTTCTCTGCGATTATCTGAGTCCTGGCAGCAGATCGCAAGCGTTCAAGCACAGGTTTAGTGAGAAAGGCCTTTCCCCTTTCTTCCGAGGCCCGGCACGGCCAGATAGACAGCCGCACTCTCGCGCAGTGGACATAAAAGTGCGCGGCGCGCCTGCAGCTCGAGCCGGCGGACTGCGCATTTCGTGCGTGTCGTGTGTAAAAACCGGACAAAAACACGTCGCACCGTTGTAAGTACTCTGGTCCGAACTGAAGGCGAGTCCTGTCAGTGAGCGCGATGTATGAGCACTGGCCGAGCGATGTGTGTAGGAGGTGAAACGGGGCTTGTTTTGGCTTCTGTAAAGCACAGCTTAGGGAGACAGATTGAGAGAGCGAGTGTGTGTGTCAGGTGTGTGTGAGTGTGGCGGGGCGGGGGGTGTGCGGGAGTTGTTTGTTTGTTTGCACCCTTCTAAGAAATGTCCCTCACTGTTCCATCCTATGATCACATGGTGGACCTTCAGTTAGCAGAGTGATTCACTGTTGCAGGTGACTGTAGTTTGATATCAAGCTTAACATGTCGACAAGAAAATATGTGATAAACAGAGCACAATCACAATACAATGAAAATGTTAAAATATATTATTTATTATTATTTTATTTTTATATCTCTTTCTTTGAAATTATAGTACATTAATTTTTATTTTTATTTCACTTTCTAATTTTCTTCTTATCATATTGTATTGGGTCCTTTGAATATGCAGCCACCGGAGAAACTATTTCCTTTGGGATTAATAAAGACTTCTTATCTCTTACCTTATCTTATGATGTCACTGATTATATTGACCAATTTCTCACAGCTTCCTCAAATGACAGGGTGGACATCAATTTTAGGGAAATGTTCAACATTTTTATGAAAAAGGTTATAAAATTCTTAAAGGATTTTTTGAGAACAATAAGAACATAGTCATCTCCCAGACAACTGACAAGTGAGCCGTCTTCCCAATGATCATGGTTGAGTACACTGAACTAGACACAGAGAGAGAGACTAATTACACTGTAGGAATAGTAATTAACTCCAAATGAAATATTCTATTATTTTGAGACATTACATTTTCAAGAGACATTTACAACTTCAAAAGCAAACAAAAAACATTTAACTTCAGTCTAACAAATCAGAGTATACATTTTTAAATAATGATAATAAAAAAAGAAATTCACACAATATTCTTCTTTCTTTCATTCACATTGTTACGGCGACTCATTATACATCCAATTTTCAAATGTTGTGGCAGTTAGCTGGTTTTAGTTTGTACCTACGCTCTGTACTCTTTGTGTGTTGGTTTTATTTGACTGTACTACTTCTTGGTTACTACATTTTCATCCAGTATGAGTTGTTGGACTTATCTCCAATTCATCGTGTCGAGTAGAGTTTAGTATACCCGAGGGTCTACATGAGCAACACTCAGAGTGAGAATTTGTTTAGAAATACTAGTCAGGAGTGGAAGTTAATATTTGTATTTATGTTAGTCAGCGTAGTTAGCGGGCATCCTACGCCCAGATTTTGTTTTCGTTTTGTTTATTAGATTAGATTGACTGCCGCGTAAGTTTGAAGGTGTTTTGTTTCATTAATTTCTTTGCTTTAAGCTCTGCTCATGGCTCCCATCACTGAATTTGTAGTTTAAATCCTTTGTATATTTTTGTAAATATTGTTTCCTTCTCCATTCATCTTTTGGTTTCCACTGTAAGTATGGAGCAATATGGTGTATTGTTATTTTAGTTACTTACTAAAGTTTGCTGACGTTCATCGCAAGTCTCGAGTTTGCCTCATTCGTATACACAGTTCACTCCCCTGGTAGTAATTAGTGACAACTTTTATTATAATAACATTCCTCCTTTTCTTATCTTTCTTATGTCAGCTATCTATCTCCACGAAAGCGAGAGTAACAACTGAATAGGAAAGCGTAACACTTGGATAAAGATAAATAAATTGGATAAACAAATTTAAATGTTAAATATGTTCATACAGTGTATGTGTTAAGCACTATATTTGTAATATACAGTGGAACCTCGGATTGCGAGTTACGCAGTTTGCGACTGTTCTGCAAGACAAACAAAAATTTTTAAATAAATTTTGTCTTGAAAAACGAGCATCATGTACACGCATGCGCTTCTTGTTTTGAAGCTGAGCGCCACGTGATCACAACTGAGCCAATGGTTTTTCTCTCGTGCTCCCTGCGGAATTGTGGGTAATTGTCCCACCTGGTCGGCCTTACCAGGCATCTCTCAATGGTATAATCAACATCCGTGCATGCGTGTACTGTTTCCTCTAACACTGTATTTACTGTGGCCTGAGCATAAAACATCTTTTATTTTGTGTTTGTATGGGTGTGTGTGAAAGTTGTCCTTACAGGACGCTGTACTGTTTATTATAACACACGTGTGTGGCGTGCAAGCAAAAGCAAGTGTCATTAGAAAGGTTAAAGATCCATCTCTCTCTCTCTCTCTCTGTCTCAGTCTGCACTGCACTTTGTGTGTGCAAAACGGACATTGATGAAGTGACAAAGTATGGACAAATGGAAACATTTTGATTTCCATCGGTGAAGATCGTGCAGATGGTGTTGATATATTTTTCAATTATTCAATTGAAATAATTTTATATACATAAATAATTCCTGGTAGGCTAGGTTAATGTTTATACCCCTCCTGACAGATCTGCATAGATCTTACAAAAATTGTATGAAGTCTTAACTTTGGGTTTCTTTAATATTCTATGTGGTGATTTTAATACTACCACTGATGTCAATGACAAATTTCCTAACATTACCAAGAGAAGGGAAAGTTCCTGCAAACGTCTGTAATACCTGTGATTTGAAAGAGACTTTTAGTGAAAAATTCCCATAAGATTTACATGGTTTGATGTACAGTATCTAGATCGGTAAATGTTGCCTATTATAAAACTGAAAGCCTTTTAGAATCTGGTCATTTAGCCACATCTGTCAAGATCAATATAGACATAGAAAAACACCTTAATCCCTGAAAATTAAATACTTGTTTTAAAAGTAAAGAGGTTTTACAGGGCTTCATAGAAAAAATACAGAGAAATAACAATTAAAGATTTTAACAAGAACAAAAAAAGTTTACTTGTTATCAAAAGAAAATAAAACTGTGCTGTACTCAATTTTTTTCGTGAAATATTTTTACACTTAAAAATATTGAGTAAATATAAAAACTTGCAAAATCATATAAAATATACTTCATGAAATGAGTACAAGTCAGTAAAAAAAAAATGAGCTGAATAACTTTATTTAGTACAATGATGTACAAAATATTGTAAATGTAATGGTTATCCTAAGTGAAAATGTGTAAAATAATTGAGTAGATATAATTGAAATGCAAGGTAGAAGAAATGGAAAATTAAACTATTTAACAAACAAATGTGCTACAGTCACTAAATATTTTAACTGAATTTAATTCAAACTGCTCCATCACAGAATTAATATGATATATATTTTTTAATCTATATTTACCCTTTAATTCAGGTCACCGTACTGTATCTAATGACACCAGATTATAAACAAAGAATCTATACACACATTACCATTTTAATAAAAAATGTATTTGACAAAATTGACAAGACACGAATTCTAAACTCATGTCACTAAAACTTGGTTTACTTTACTAATTAGATCAGTTCAGCTCATTGTTTATGATCTTGTTACATGTAATTTGCAAACAGTCTCACAAACAATACTTCTGCCACAAGTATTATGCAGTTAATATGTGGAAAGTAGACTTTTGTATTAGAATCTAATGAGTCATATTTGAAATCTGAAACATTGCACACCTTCACACTTCAGTTTCCTGCAAACTGTGGGATCCATACAAATGTGTATGCAGACCTCAGGTCTTAAAGAAGTAATGACCGTCAAAATGAAGACAGGACACTAAATATCCATGACCAGTGGTAACTTGCTTCACTCCATAATGATGCGATGATGCGACAAATGTGCAAAGCTCACACTGCCATCCCATGAGCTGGCACTTAAAAAAGGAACAATAGTGTACAAGTAACTACAGGTGTGTCTGTTACTGTAAAGCCTAACTGGTAAAATAGTACTTCCGTTCAAATTCCATACAAATACTTTTTGGACTAATAAATCACACTGATCTACGAGTGGACACGTGGTGTTCAAGTCAAAGCGGGACTTTCTGTGAAACAAAGACGTAAAACCGATTTGATTTTACATAGCCCATTACAGACTGTTATGATCACCAAAGCCATTTTACTCTTGCAGAACCATGCACAACCTTATATATAGAGAAAAAATATAGAGAGAAATATAGAAAGCTTTTTACTCTTCTAAGTGTGTTCTGTTATTCTGCACAATCAAAGGTCCTGCTTTGACTTGAACATCCCTTGTACATGTCTTTGTACAAAAATGATACCCAACTTTATTTATGCATTACAATCAACTACATATTTTTTTTTTACTTTTGGAAAATCCAGTATATTCTAGAGGAAAATTTGTATATTCTAGATAAAGTGAAATACTTAAAGCGTTTTAATTTCTATCTTTGATTCAATGGATGCACATTTAATACTTCTGTAACATTAAAATGGTTTACATTTACCTCCTGTTTTAAATATATAACATGTTTCACACAATAAAACAATTGAAAATCAGTTTCAGTTTCTTTTACTTACACATCACAACATACAGAACATATTTCACTTCAATATTTAAGTGTTATGCTACTTTCTCCCAACTAAAATTCTGAGAGAAATGTTGCAAAACTCAATTGTTATATTTCAGAGCTTTAGTTACTAGTACGCAGCACATTTATGTCATCAGCGGCAAATTCAATAATGTTACGTACTGTTTGGTTTGTGAAGTATTTGTAGTACTTTTGCACTTCAAATACATTTTAGAACATCATGTACTTAGAACTTTAACTTGAGTAAAACGTTTGAAGTTCTATTTGTTTAAACAAAACTATGTAGCATTATACTGCTAATCAAACTGCCTGCCTCTAGTGCTGTAAAGCCTGACTGGAGCTGTACTGGACTCAGAGTTCTGCTCTCTGCTGTGTTACTGCTGCTGGACGCACAGCTGATGCATTTACGTTTTTCAAACAGTTTCCTACAGCAGCGCGCTCAGTGTTTAATCATGTTAAATACTCACATAGAGTAACGGATAAAACACTGCCAGAGCCCGGACACTGCACCTCATCTCTGCTGTTTCAACTCGCTTTGGTCTGCGTTTCCTCCTTAAAGTGTCGGAGTGAAACACGCAGACTCGCGGTTCAGTGTGTGTGAGGTGGACCGTTACAAACGCGTTAATTATTTGAACTTGTTAGTTTTATATCCTCGCCACAGTGGCGGTTGGCTGCGCAAAAACACCGCGTCTGACGGGAGAAATTCAAATATTGCGGCACAACCGCGGCCGCCTACAGCGAGAAACCCGGAGGAAAGCACGACATGCGCGCGCACGCTGCTCGGTGTTAAACGTTATCTGTATTAACCGCGCTGTAGCTGAGCAGTTTGGTGTTTGGAACAAACAAGCTAAATGACAGTGAACACCGGGACTGGCCTGTTGCTAGGTAGCTATCGTTAGCTCTGGAGCGGCTGTGACAGGATTCAGAACAGTAACTTACACACTATAAAGTTGTGTATGAATGCAGACACATTCATTATTTCACTAACATGTTACTCACCAGCAATTGTAAGGAATGTTCCAGATGCTTCTTGTCCGTTCCCACAGCAGTGTGTCCTCGCTTCTTGTCTCTGATGTTACACCAGACTTCCCATGAGCACTTGCGCAGGGCAATTTACTCACTTATTTAAGTTTTTGTTGTTAAACATAAAGAATATTGAGTTGGAATGAGTGATGATTGTATTTTTTTAAACTAATCAGTATAATTAATCCATTGCTAAATATTTTGATTGAAATGTATAAAAGATATTAAGTGCATGTAAAAAATACAATTCAGTTAGTCGAACACCAATTTCTATTAGTGAAATAAACTTCATTTATAGTGTAATTTTAAGACAAAATTAATAGTTGTTTTTTTAGGCATTTATTTTTATTTGGCTAACTCAAACAATCATGTATGTGATTTTTAGAGATTTTATTAAGGTAACATAACACTTTTATTACTATGAAATTTACGAGGCCACAGAATCATTTTTCAGAGTGTGAGACATTATGGTTTCCCCAAATAAATTAATTGAGATGATTAAAAATGTATATACGAAATCAAATTCTCAAATTAATGTAAATGTAAAAGTATTGCACTCTTACACATTGTGTTAAGGCAAGAACAAATTCCTTATTTTTCTTTTTTTATGAAGATTACAGTTTAAGTGTGATGACGTTGTTGTCTTTAAGTTTTTTACCTCTTTACTCTGTAGCCTGCTGAGATAATTTTTGTTTGAGTCGAATTAAGCACAGAAGAAGTGATTGAGAACAAAGCAACATTTCGTTTGTTTCTATACGCACGAGTGATAGTGAACTGCGCACTCGAGCTCAACAGATAGACTAATATTTTTGAGATACACAGAGGAGTAAAATAAGGTTTCCCATTAAGTGTTGCACTTTATATCTTTGCAATCAATTTGTTATTAAATAAAAAAAAATAATAATAAAAAATCAGATCTTGGGGGACTTGGTGTAACTAATGAACAAATAAAAATTGTCATGCAAGCCATTAATAGAGATGCAGTAGAAGATGTAAAATACAGTACATGGGGAAAAAACTTTGTAATATGGTGTATTTTGTCTTGTTTTACCAACTGCTTTATGGAGATTTTATTCAAAGATTTAGTTCATTAAAGGTAGATTGGCTTCATCTCACAAACAATATACAAAAAAAAAAAAAACATTGACAATCTAAAATTAATCATGAACATGGGGGTATTGTCAAGTACAAAGTACAAAGTGAGCAGCGTGTCAAACAGTCATTCAAGAGATATTTCTGAAAATATGTGATGTCTTGTGGCTGAATTTATTTATTGAATGTATTTGGTAGGTCATTAATAAAATCCAATATAAGATTACAATATCGCTTTTTCATTCAAAGATTTATATTGGCTAATAACATTTATACTGAAGTACAAGATCTGGATAACAAGATGTGTGATCGTTCTTTATCAGTGTCAAATCTCACACACACAATATGGGCAATTTTGTACGTCTTTTGGACGAAACCCTCGTATTAGAAGAAAATCCACCAAACACAGGGGGAACATGCAAACTCTCTGCACACAGAACGAAGGCAGGATTTGAACCCTCAAACCTGAAGGTACAAGGCCACAGTGCTAACCACTACCTCACCATGCTGCATGGAATATTTTATTATTAGCTCTAGTAATGAAAATTCTCAGTCCTATTGCAGTCAGCCCCTATAATGGTAAAATCTCTAATCCTGAACTCAAAGCTGTTTTGCAGCACCTTGTCTTTCCGCAGTCTTTAGCTTGGTCTAAGTACAATTAACAGCAGAAAAGAAAACCAAGCAAGGAAAACAAGTCGCAAATGCAAACACCTGGGAAGAAACAAGACATGACATCAATGATGAGGAAGCCTCCTCTTTTGGAAGCAGCTCCACCAGCGAGGATGACAGGGACAGCAACTCTGACTCATGGGAGATTAACAGCGACCGCTCCGATGCTTCTGAAAAAAACAGGATGCACAGCCAGGAGGAGACATACTGGATACACACAGATCTAATGGGGCAACCAAAATCAACACAAGGAAAGCATGTAGGACTGCGGACACCCGCAAGTCAAGTCAAGTCAATTTTATTTATATAGCGCTTTTAACAATTGACATTGTCACAAAGCAACTTTACACAATCAAAAGAAGTAAGTTTGTATGCAATGTGAATGTGTATGAATCAAAATGATAAGATTGTCCCTGATGAACGAGCCGAGGGCGACGGTGGCAAGGAAAAACTCCCTGAGATGGTAATAGAAAGAAACCTTGAGAGGAATCAGACTCAACAGGGAACCCATCCTCATCTGGGTGATAACGGATAGCGAGGATTGATGAGCATAATAATGTGTAACACTAGAATTTCAGTATAACAAGAGATGTATTAAAATTAAAAGGAGTCCAGTTTTTCCTGGAGGCTCAGGTAGACTATAGGAAATTCCAGTCCTGAGCTATTGAACAACTGAAGTCACAGGTCCCCAGAGAACAGCTGTCAGCATCAATCGATGATAGGACAGTCTTCGTGGAAACCATCCCCAGCCACCACACGAATCCAGGCAGACCACACGGGGCATCCATGCCATGAGATCTCCAACAAGGAGCAGGACTCCGGACGGGTTAGACAGGTTAGACGGGTCCAGAGGGTAGAGGGGTCTGGATCACTGGCAACTCAGGAGCGACATGTATAGCTCGACAGAGAGTCAGGGAGAGGTAAAAGGATTGAGGGAGAGAGAGAGAGGAGAGAGCAGAAGAGGAGAGAACAGAAAATAAGGAGCGATGGCAGTTAGATATGGACACAGTCAACATGTATAAGGTGAATGTATATTAGTGCAGAGTGCAAGCAGGGACTCCGGCAGGACTAACTATAACAGCATAACTAAAAGGGAGAGCCAGAAGGAAACACAAACATGAGGGGGAACTGAGATGTAAAGCAACCAATCACCTCACCGTCAAAAAACCTGAGTGAACAATGAGAGTGGGGAGGACAGCATCTAAACATACCAGTTCACCAGAATACTCTACGTCCATGAGTCCCCCAGATCTGCTCCTTTACCTAAGGTTAATCTATTTACAAACATGCTTGGCTAAATAAATAGGTTTTTAGCCGAGACTTAAACACTGAGACTGTGTCTGAGTCCCGAACATTAATAGGAAGGCTATTCCATAACTTTGGGGCTTTGTATGAAAAAGCTCTGCCCCCTGCTGTAGTTTTAATAATACGTGGTACTGACAGGCAGCCTGCATCCTTTGATCGAAGTAGGTGTGGCGGATCGTAAGACACTAACAGTTCACTCAGATACTGTGGCGCGAGACCATTTAGTGCTTTAAGTGTCAAAATCGATGCAAAATTTCACAAGGAGCCAATGCAGTGTATATAAGATAGGGGTGATGTGCTGCATTCTGTACTAACTGAAGCTTGTTTATACACTTAGTTGAACAACCAGACAGTAAGGCGTTACAATAGTCCAACCTAGAGATGATAAAAGCATGAACTAGTTTTTCTGCATCATTTAGTGACAATATGTTTCTAATCTTGGCAAGATTTCTAAGGTGAAAGAAAGCTATCCTGGTAATATTATCTACATGTGCTTCAAACGAAAGAAGAAGTGCCGAAGAAGTCTTCTGTGTCCTGTCTCAATGACTACCGCCCTGTTGCACTCACACCCATCATCATGTGGTGCTTCGAGCGGCTCGTCATGAGACACATCAAGACCCTGCTGCCCCCCTCATTGGACTCCCTGCAGTTTGCGTACCGTACCGAACCATTCAACAGACGACGCCATCTCCACCACACTCCACCTGGCACTGTCAGATCTTGATAAGAAAGACACTTACATCAGACTGCTGTACATAGACTTCAGTTCAGCATTCAATACAATCATCCCCCAACATCTGATCGGGAAGCTGAGCTTGTTGGGCCTGAACACCTCCCTCTGTAACTGGATCCTGGACTTTCTGACCGAAATACCTCAAGCAGTGCGGATCGGGAGCTACACCTCCAGCACCACCACACTGAGTACTGGGGCCCCCCAGGGCTGCGTGCTCAGCCCCCTGCTGTTCACACTGCTGACTTATGATTGGAGCTGTGTGTCGCTACACAATCATATCATCAAGTTCGCCGATGACACGACCGTGGTGGGTCTCATCAGCAAGAACAATGAGTCAGCATACAGAGAGGAAGTGCAGAGGCTAACGGACTGGTGTAAAGACAACAACCTGGCTCTGAACATTGAAAAGACAAAAGAGATGGTTGTTGACTTAAGGAGGACTTGGAGCAATCACTCTCCACTCAGCATCAACGGCTCTTCTGTGGAGATCGTCAAGAGCACAAAATTCCTGGGTGTCCACCTGGAGGAGAACCTAACCTGGTCCCTCAACACCAGCTCTCTGCATAAGAAAGCCCAACAACGTGTTTTCTTCCTGAGAAGGCTGAGAAAGACACAGCTTTCACCAACAATCCTCACCACCTTCTATAGAGGAACGATTGAGAGCATCCTGAGCAGCTGCATCACTGTCTGGTTTGGAAATTGTACCATATCAGACCGCTAGACCCTACAGCGGATAGTGAGGACAGCTGAGAAGATCATCGGGGTCTCTCTTCCTTCTATCGAAGACATTTACACCACACGCTGCATCAGCAAAGCCACCAGCATTGTGGCTGACCGGACACACCCCTCACTCTTTAGCCTCCTGCCATCTGGAAAAAGATACCGAAGCATTCGGGCCTCACATCCAGACTGAGTAACAGTTTTTACCCGCAAGCCATCCGTCTCCTCAACACAAAGAGACTGGACTGATAAACACACACACACACACAAACACACACACACACACCCCAACACACACACACACACACACACACAAATCACTCAGACGAACTAAATAACATCTGGAATGAACTGATAAACACACATGCACAATCACACACACACACACATGCACATGCACAATCACACTGATAAACATCCATCCATCTCAATCTGCTCATACCTACCTGTGCTGCTCTTCGCAATTTTTTGCACAATATTTATTTCACTGCTATTTGCACACGGTATTCTTGTCACAATGTAAACTGTTTACTGCTGTTCTTCCCACTCCCTCAATTCATACTTCATCAAAAAAAAAGTACTGTTATGTGTTACATTGCTGTGCATGTCATGTACCTATTTGTTTGCACATTTGCACGTGCACTTTGTCTATTGTGTATTTTTGTATAGAAATTTTATAGTTTTTTAAGGTTAACTTAAAAATGTAAAAATTTGTGTTGTAAATTTATGCTGTTGCATGTATGTAGCACCTTGGTCCTGGAGGAACGTTGTTTCGTTTCACTGTGTACTAACTGTAAATGGTTGGAATGACAATAAAAGCCTACCTGACCTGACTTGTCAGGTTGAGTGACATTTTGTATCATTTAGTGTCTTAATTTGCCAGATTTTGCTGGTGTCTGTTATATTTTGTGAGTTTTTAATTTTTTACACTGCATGCTGTTAACTGAGGATTTTTTATATGTTCAATAAAACTATAACATTTCTCATTTGTGTTTCATGCATCTCATTTATATCTGATTTTAATCTCATTATGGTCTTATAAATGGCTCATTTGCTTTTCCTTCAAATGCAGTTTCTCATGTACATCTCAGATTTCTCGAATGTTTCTCAAGTATGTCTCGGGATATTTCTCAGTGATGTCTTTGGCTTTTCTAATTCTCCTAAACCCCACTTAGGAGAAACAAAGTCGAGCTTGTAATGAGACAGCTCAATTCAGTCTCATGAGACATAAATAAGCTCATAATAAGCAACAATATGTTGCTATGGGTGACCTCACAAAATTTTATATTAACTGTATAGTGATATACTTAAATACTTTACTTTAATGTTATTACATAGTAATCAAATTTTATTAGGGCAATTAAAACAGAACAGTGGTAAATCAACCTGAAGAAATTAGAAAATCAATCCGCCAATTGTGTAAGGAAATCCAAATTGACAATCTTTTAAAAAGGCTTTCAAAAAAATTAGGTCAAATAATCAAGTTCGAAGAGAGCAAAGTAATTTTAGCAATTCAGCAGTTATTATTATTATTATTTTTTTTTTTTTATTGAGTCTACTTTTAAACACCTTAAGGGACAATTTAATTGCACAAATGTATCAGAAACATGAAGGTTTTTACATGGTGGCTTTGGATCAAAGAAAAGCTTTATGGGAGCTTTATTGACTATATATATATATATAGAGAGAGAGAGAGAGAGAGAGTATGGGAAAACTATGGGAAGTTTTAAGAATGTACAATTTCTCTGAAAATTGTATAACTCAAAATGACAAAAAAGACGGAGTAAAATTAGGGGAAAACAGGATTGTAATATCTGGTTACATAGATGGCATTACATTTTTTTATTTATATAATGAAGTCATGATCTGGAAATAATATTTTAACATTTTAAATCATACGAACGAGTCTCATGAGCATCACTATCGGAAATCAACCAAAGAAATTTAAAGTGTAAATTCCAGAGATACAACACTTAAAAGTATTAGCTGTTTACATTGACAACGAGGGATATGTTGAACATAACTGAGCTAAAAAATAATAATAATAATTAAAAAAATAATAAAAATAAAAATGTGAAATTTAAGTTACAATGTAAATTACAAAATAATGTAAAAATCTTGATATAAAAAATATTGTTTTAACATGCATATTTCTACCACAAGATAAATGGATTAAAAAACTTAAAATATGGTGCAACTTCATTTGGGACACGACCAGAAAAGTCACTAAACATGAACTATTATTTAAGAACAGAGATCTCAGCGAATTAAGTGTCACCGATTTCAGTATCAAAACCAAAATCTCTGCCGATCCCACTTGGGATTATTTTAATGTCCAAAAAGGCAAGGTGTATTGGAAACTAACAAGAACAGAGTAAATCTCTGTATTCGTAAGTAACATATAAAAACACAAGTTTAGAGTAGGGTACTGACATTCTGAGACTGCCTTTTTTTTGTAGTCATTTATTCAGTCATTGTTTTAGTTTAATTGTGTCTCGAATATTTTCTAAGAGTGTTTTATTTTGTAAGAAGATTCCCAGTAAGTGCAGTAGTCAAATGTAGTTGCTTTGTTAAGACGATCATGTGTCCCATGCCAGGATGTGAAGAAGTCGAAATACTTTATTTTATTTTATTTTTATGTTATTACTGTAAGTGTGTGGGGGGGAAATGTAATTGGTGTTAAATTTGATATTAATATGAAATCAATGCTTGATTAAATTTTCAATTAAATAGATCATAAAACTAAACATAATTTTACATTATATGCGTAACTAAATCCAAACTTTGGAAAACACGCTCTAGGGTGACAATTGATCATGATAGAATTGGAGAATTCTTTCCTCTTCCCCATGGTGCAGTGCCAGTGCATCACCTCATGAGCTGAGAAACTCAGACTATTTATGCACAGACACTAATTACAAGAAGTCACAGGTGTGGAAACATCTCTTTAATAGACATTTAAACCTGTGCTTATAATGTGGCCAAATATTCAAGGGCACATGAACTTTATCAGGATTGTCTGTGTGATTTCAGCAATCATTAGGTTTAAAAGATTTCTATCCTACTGCGGCTACATGCTAGTTCTGAGGAAGACTACTGCTAGAAACTATTTGAAATGGATTAGTGTCGCTTGAATTTGATTTATAAGTCGCTCCTGTAAAATTACTCAATTATAGTGATAAGAACAAGGTTATAATGTTGCGGTACTTCTACCAACGTCGCTACCACATGCTCGCATACGGCAGAAAAATCGCTGTTTTACAGAAAACATGGGTGGCTCTTAAAAGAGCCGTTGGGTTGATGAAGGCGGCGGTGACGCGCTTTACTTGGAGCTGGTGTACTTGGTCACGGCCTTGGTGCCCTCGGACACCGCGTGCTTGGCCAGCTCACCGGGCAGCAACAGGCGCACGGCGGTCTGGATCTCCCTAGAAGTGATGGTGGAGCGTTTGTTGTAGTGAGCAAGACGCGAGGACTCACCGGCAATGCGCTCGAAAATGTCGTTGACGAACGAATTCATGATGCCCATCGCCTTGGACGAAATGCCGGTGTCGGGGTGAACCTGCTTCAGGACTTTGTACACGTAGATGGCGTAGCTCTCCTTCCTGGTCTTTCTGCGCTTCTTGCCTCCTTTGCCGGCCGTCTTGGTCACGGCTTTCTTCGAGCCCTTCTTGGGTGCGGTCTTGGCTGGTTCAGGCATGGTGCTGCTGCTTCTCGACGACACTGAGAAAAGAATAAATAACTCCGCCTCGCGGGCCCTCTATGTACAGGCTACATTGTAATTAAGCACAAGCCAAGACCGGATTTTGATTGGACGACATTTAAAACTCCACATGTGAGGGACCTCCTACCACCCCATCTTTTCCTGCTCCGCCTCCACCCTCTGCTTCGCTTTGTTTTCCTTCCCGCCGTTTTAGAGTCGCGGGTTATTATTTTTACTGAAAAAAAAATACATTTACAATAATTTAATCTAGAAAATGATTAGATCACGTGCTCAACCATCAGAAAATATAATGTAAACATAATTTATAAATAAACACGTCATCTTTTAAGGAGTCCACACTTCCATGTAGAGTGTGTACTATCAAACGGAAACTTTTAAATGTTTAGTTCTTGTCTTTTGGGGTTTTAAATGGATTGGAATACTTAAAATCGGTTCTAATTATTTATTGCTGATTAAATGTTATCGTTTTTGAAGGCGGTGTGTAGCAAACTATTTTTAACTTATTTTGCGCACAAGAATAAAAGCTCTTTTACACTGGAGATGTGGGTGGCTCTTAAAAGAGCCGTTGTGTTCGCGCCGTTAGCCGTTGGAGTGTTTAACCGCCGAAGCCGTACAGAGTGCGTCCCTGGCGTTTCAGGGCGTACACCACATCCATGGCGGTGACGGTCTTTCTCTTAGCATGCTCGGTGTAGGTGACGGCGTCGCGGATGACGTTCTCCAGAAACACCTTGAGCACACCGCGAGTCTCCTCGTAGATCAGACCGGAAATACGCTTCACCCCGCCACGGCGCGCCAGACGGCGAATAGCGGGCTTGGTGATTCCCTGGATGTTATCGCGGAGAACTTTACGGTGACGTTTAGCACCGCCTTTACCGAGTCCTTTTCCGCCTTTGCCTCTTCCTGACATCGTGCTGCTGTTGTGAAGTTAAACCGCCGAATGAAACACAACCGCAGCAATCACGTGTTTATTCTCCACCAGAGGACCTACTTGAGACCAGGAGAGGGGGCGGGACAAATACCAACGGTCCAGTAATAGAACGTTTTTTAAAAGTTTTTTTTCCTGTAATAATAGTTCAAGGAGAAGTAGTTTTTCCCAATAAAAATATTAAATACGTGATTTTATTTCATATGCATCATTAGTGTAAGGATAAACACTGAACACAGAAACAAAACAGGCATTTAGATCATAACTGAGGCCCTTTTCTAACCTAAATCCACTATAACTACAGGGCACTTAGAGAAGCACCACAGCTTTGTCTTAGGGCTCCTGTTCAGCTGATCACCACAAACATCTGTGTACACTTTCAACCCAGTCCACGGAAAGTTATTATTCATTCATTCTCTATACTGCTTATAGGATCGAGGGAAAAGTGGGTGGCAATCCATTGCAGGGCGCAAGCACACACAATCCGGGCAATTTGGGAACACCCGTGGGAGGAAACCAGAGTACTAGAAGAAAACCCACCAAGCACAGGGGGGAGATGCAAACTCACGACACACAGACCCAAATCAGGATTCAGTCCCTCAACCTTGGAGGTACAAAGCCACAGTGCCACCACTACCCCACCATGCTGCATGGGAAATTGTATTTATTATTATTACTAGTAGTATTACTAGTAGTATTAGTAGTTGTAGTAGTAGAAGAAGAATTGCCTTAGATTATATTCTATTACTGCTATAACTAACCTGAATATTAGCGCCTTAGACAAAAGAGTTAAGGAAACAGTCACTTACTAAACTCGGCCACAAGATGGCAGCCAATATCCATCCAAACATGAAGTGACTAAAACTTATTATTCCTTCTTTAGACAAGATACAGTAACACATCAGGTCAAGAGCTTTTCACATTTCTAAACCATAAGACAGCTGAGATCATTTCATTTATTGTAATAGGGTTACTGGATGGCTAGTTCCACCTACATGCCACTCGGCACATCGGGAGACGGATAATAAATCCACTTTTCTGTGCCAGTGATTTACAGGGTCGGGTTTTGCCACAAATTGAATCTGAGCATTAAGGTGTTGGACTGCTGACAAGCCCTGTTGCCGCCGGGTTGCCACTGTTGAACAAGGTCCTTCATCCCCAAGTGCTCAGATGCGATACGTTTACTGAGACCTTGTAAATGATGATCTTGTAATGTAGGGCAGGTTTAAAAATTGTTTAATGTTTTTGTATATTAATTTAATTGTTATAATGTGAAAAAAAAGTCTCCAAATGTTAATTTACTACTTCACATGACATTCTCTGAAAAATGTACATGTAACTTCTTTAACCTTTTCGTAATTAAATTGTTATTCTAAATTATTGTAAATAACTATTTCCTAACTTGTATACTTTTAAAATTGCTATTTCTATCCTGCATCTTTCCACTGGATGATAAATGGAAAAGTCGTTTAAACAAGATATGTGTGAGTTTTATAGGGAAATAATGGGTAGCTTACAATAACAGAACTCTTGAACAAAATCACAGATCATGACGGTTTAAATGCAATCAGTAGCAACAAACTAAAAGTTTCCATCTGAAAAAGATCTCACAAGCAATAAACAGACAAGTAAACTGGATAGGAGACATGAATACATGCAATAAAAAAGAGACAGTGCAGGATATACAATCACATTTTATAAATGTATATTTGGTGACTTTATCTTTAAATATGAACATTTACAGGTTACTTGGGTAAATACATCAAATAAAGAAATGTATAAATATATCCATCATATCGAAAACAGACGAATTATAAAATACAAACATCTCATGACAAACGAAAGTCTAGAACACATAAAAAAGGATAGAAGTGACATCATGAGTGATGTGATGTGACTCGTCAGTGTTGGTCGTTTGGCTGATCGCTGTGTTGTCAAATGGAGTCGTTATGTTACATCCAAAACATGTCCTGTTAAAAACTGTTCTGATGATGAGACGATTGAACACTTACCACTACACCGTCACCGCTCAGCTGAGATATGGCACAAGAGGAACTCAGTTGATTTATTACTTTGTAATATTTTCATTACTGGAACTCTAGCCAAATGTGTATATGTAGACGTGTTGGGGTCTGTTTAATAAAAATGCTACATTTTATTTTATTTCTGATCAAAAAATCACTAAAATTATTCAAACTTCCCATCATTAACTTATAGTCCAAAACCTGCCTCCAATCTTCACGGTCCAGTGAGCGGGCAGTTGATAAGGACAGCTGAGCCAGAGGTGTGTGTGTGTGTGTGTGTGTGTGTGTGTGTGTGTGTGTGTGTGTGTGTGTGTGTGCTTTCTGTAACAACAAACGACAAGGATAAGTTATTCTGGCCCCAATAGAGGGACAAAACGCTCATATATACAGTACATGCGCACACACACACACACACACGCACACACACGCACGCACACGCACGCACGCACACATACACATGCACACATACACATGCACACATACACATGCACACATACACATGCACACATACACATGCACACATACACATGCACACATACACATGCACACATACACATGCACACATACACATGCACACACACACACACGCACACACACGCGCGCGCATACCCACACACACACACACACACACACACACACACACACACACACACACACACACACACACACACACACACACACACACACACACACACACACACACCCACACACACACGCATGCACACACACACACGCAGACACACACACGCACACATACACACGCACACACACGCATGCACACAAACACACAAACACACACACTGCAAGGCCAATAAAACAGTCGTATACTCTGAGATTACATTTCCAAATTATTTAAAAATTACCGATTTTCACTTGGAAACAGGAGCCTTGTTTTTCCTGATTATCATCACTAACAAGTGAATGTCTGTTCAGTCCCAATCCTGTAGGTTCTCATCACATTGTGTGGAAAAGCTCTTACCTTTAATATTAAACACAGCTGTGATTTCTACTGTCAGTTTTCATCCCTGCATCTTTACCAAGTGTTTAAGTGATCTCTGTTCAGTCAGTCATTACTTTACTTCAACCACACTGAGGGTTCAGCACTATACAGTTCTTCACCTGATTCCAGTCTTTTTTAATTAATTAATTATTTTTTTCTTAGATAAACTCATCACCACTTTCTGGTATGTCTGTGTAAAAGTCTAGTATGTGACACATTAAATATGGTCCCCACATTATGACAGGAAATCTACAACAACTAATATACAATAAATGTCTGTCAAATATTTACCTGTTGGAGGTGGAACTGCATCTGGATCCAGAGCAACATCAGGAGGAAGTCCTGCTCTAAACTGAAACAGCTTGGCTGGAGTCACGGAGGATGACTGAGGAAGTTCTGACCGGGCCGTGGCGTGTCTGCATCGGTTCTGTCTGAAGCTTCCTCTTCTCTCTGATGGAGGCCAGTGAAGGTGTTTTGTCTGACCGACTCCTCCGTCATGGGTGCAGACGCTCCTGTAGAGACGTGATGTCCTGTTTGTCCATTTTACCAGTTACAAACAAAATTACAACAGAAACCACACATTTTACTTTAAATGCAATTCACATGAGATTGAATAAAAACACAATTTTTTTTTTTTTTTTTTTTTTTACGTAAATGGCGCCAAACTAAATTGATAGTATTCAAAATAGCTTGGAAGGAGAGCATCCTGAACTATAAAAAAGCTCTCAGTGATGCTAGATCAACGTATCTCTCCACTCTAATAGAAAATAACAAAAACAACCCGAGATTTTTATTTAATACCGTAGCTAAATTAACTAAAAACAAGACCACTGCAGAAATCTCCACAACAACATCATGCAGTAGTGAGGATTTCATGAACTTTTTCAATAATAAAATCATAAATATTAGGCAAAAAATTCAGGCTTTGAAACCAGACAATTTAAATAATTCAGATGATCCAACCACATCACATCAGAACTTAGAACACTTTACTCCCCTTGAAGTGAGGGAACTAATTTCACTCATCTCTTCTTCAAAATCGTCAACCTGTATATTAGATCCTATACCGACACATTTTCTCAAGCAGATAGTACCAGCAATAATAGAACCCCTGTTGAAAGTAATTAACTGTTCACTCAGTAGTGGGTACGTCCCCAAATCCTTTAAATTAGCCGTTATTAAACCGCTAATCAAGAAACCTGACCTGACCCCTGTCAGTTTTCTAATTACAGGCCGATATCAAACCTTCCCTTTATCTCCAAGATTTTGGAAAAGGTAGTATCACAGCAGCTATGTTCACATCTACACAGAAATAGCATAAATGAAGTGTATCAGTCAGGATTTAGGCCTCATCACAGCACAGAGACAGCACTTGTTAAAGTAGTAAACGACCTCCTATGGGCCTCTGATCAGGGTTGCGTCACTATACTTGTGTTACTGGACCTCAGTGCAGATTTTGACACCATTGATCATAGTATTCTCCTTCACAGATTAGAAAAGGTAGTAGGAATTAAGGGAACTGCCCTCTTGTGTGATGCGTTATCAGTTTGTAGATTTAGATGGTGACCATTCCTCATGTTCTCTCCACAGGGTTCAGTTTTAGGCCCACTGCTCATGCTTCCTCTGGGCAACATAATTCGTAAACATGGTATTAGTTTTCATTGTTATGCTGATGACACACAATTATATGTCTCAGCAAAACCAGATGAGAAAAACCAGTTTGCTAAAATTGAGCAGTGTGTGCAGGACATACGAGATTGGATGTTAATTAATTTTCTTCTGCTTAATCCTGATAAGACAGAAGTTCTAGTCATAGGACCACAAGTAGCTAGAAATAAGCTTTCTGATCACACTGTAACTTTAGATCCCTTTCTGTTCCATCAAGTGCAACAGTTAAAGACCTCGGTGTGATTATAGATTCCAGCCTTTCGTTTGAAGCTCATGTAGATATTTCACCTTAGAAATATTGCCAAGATAAGAAACATATTGTCACTAAATGATGCAGAAAACCTAGTTCATGCTTTTATCACCTCTAGGTTGGACTATTGTAACGCCTTACTGTCTGGTTGTTCAACTAGGTGTATAAACAAGCTTCAGTTAGTACAGAATGCAGCAGCGAGAGTCCTCACTAGAACCAGAAGATACCAGCACATCACCCCTATCTTATCTACACTGCATTGGCTCCCTGTGAAATTTCGCATCGATTTCAAGATACTACTTTTGACATTTAAAGCACTAAATGGTCTCGCGCCACAGTATTTGAGTGAACTGTTAGTGTCTTACGATCCGCCACGCCTACTTCGATCAAAGGATGCAGGCTGCCTGTCAGTACCACGTATTATTAAAACTACAGCAGGGGGCAGAGCTTTTTCTTACAAAGCCCCAAAGTTATGGAATAGTCTTCCTGTTAATGTTCGGGACTCAGACACAGTCTCAGTGTTTAAGTCTAGGCTAAAAACTTATTTATTTAGCCAAGCATTTTTGTAAATAGATTAACCTTAGGTAAAGGAGCAGATCTGGGGGACTCATGGACGTAGAGTATTCTGGTGAACTGGTATGTTTAGATGCTGTCCTCCCCACTCTCATTGTTCACTCAGGTTTGTTGACGGTGAGGTGATTGGTTGCTTTACATCTCAGTTCCCCCTCATGTTTGTGTTTCCTTCTGGCTCTCCCTTTTAGTTATGCTGTTATAGTTAGTCCTGCCGGAGTCCCTGCTTGCACTTTGCACTAATATACATTCACCTTATACATGTTGACTGTGACCAACCTAACTGCCATCTCTCTTATTTTCTGTTCTCTCCCTTTCTCTCTCTCTCTCCCTCTCTCCTTTCCCTCTCTCTGGAGCTATACATGTTGCTCCTGAGTTGCCAGTGATCCAGACCCCTCTGCCCTCTGGAGCCGTCTAACCCGTCCTGGAGTCCTGCTTCTGGTTGGAGATCCCGTCGCATGGATGCCCCGTGTGGTCTGCCTGGATGCGCTTGGTGGCTGGGGATGGTTTCCATGAAGACTGTCCTATCATCAATTGATGCTCTGGGGACCTGTGACTTCAGTTGTTCGATAGCTCAGGACTGGAATCTCCTACAGTCTACCTGAGCCTCCGGGAACAAACTGGACTCCTTTTTTTAATTTTAACACATCTCCTGTTACACTGAACTTCCAGTACACATTATTATGCTGATCATTCTCTGCTATCCGTTATCACCCAGATGAGGATGGGTTCCCTGTTGAGTCTGGTTCCTCTCAAGGTTTCTTCCTATTACCATCTCAGGGAGTTTTTCCTTGCCACCGTCGCCCTCGGCTTGCTCATCAGGGACAATCTTATCATTTTGATTCATACACATTGCATAAAAACTTACTTCTTTTTATTGTGTAAAGCTGCTTTGCGACAATGTCAATTGTTAAAAGCGCTATATAAATAAAATTGAATTGAATTGAATTGAATAATAGGAAGAAACCTTGAGGGGAACCGGACTCAACACGGAACCCATCCTCATTTGGGTGAAACAGAAAGGAGAAATTGATCTCCAATCATACTGTGTGTTAGGCAACAGACAGTTCAGTATAATAGTTGATGTTAATTGATGTTAACATGGAGTCCAGGTAGTTATTGGAGGCTCCGGTAGACTTGTAGGAAATTCCAGTCCGGAACTATCGAGCGACTCCAGCCAAGTCAAGTCCTCAGAGAAAGAGCTGTCAACATCAGTCGAGGCCAGAACCGTCTTCACAGAAGAATGAAACCTGACTTGCTGACTTGTAGGAAAATTCAGTCCTGAGCGACTGTAGCCAAGTCCTCAGAGAAACAGCTGTCAGCATCAGTCGAGGCCAGAACCGTCTTCCTAGTACAGTGAAACCGTCCCCAGACACCGGACGCATCCCAAAGAGGCACACGGGGCATCCATGTGATGAGATCTCCAACCAGAAGCGGGGCACCGGGACGAGTCAAACAGGTCCAGAGGGCAAGTGGAGTCTGGATCACTGGCAGCTCAGGAACGATATGTGTAGCTCGACAGAGAGAGGGAAGAGAGAGAGGGGAGAGCAGAAGAGGAGAGATACCAGTTAGGTATGGTCACGGTCACACAATATATAAGGTAAATGTACTGTAGTCTCTCTGAAGCTGTAAACTTGTTTTGAACAATTTTGAGCCGTTGCAAGGATGCACTCAAAACCCAGCAAACATGTAGGCCCTTAGGCCTAAGAAGAGGCCTCAAATTAAAATCCTCTAGAAAAGAGAACCAGAAATAAAGAAATAGCAACACTTACTAAACATTAACCAAGATACCAAAAAAATATAAAGAAAAACATCACACTTACAATTGAGCAGCAAAGCAATGTTCCTCAAACCAGGATTGTTTGTAGTAGCCAGAGCCATGTGGACCCAAACTGAATCTCCCTCTTACTTCTTTTAAACATCTAGAGCTACTACTGCCATCTAGTGGCCCAGAACAAATGGCACCCTAAAGTTCTACCAAACAACCCTTATAGCGGGCGGTGACTGTTAAAAGTTAAATCTCAATGTTTTAATACCTTTTTGTTGTTCCACTAGTTACTAAGCCACTGCAGGAGCTGCAGACATGGACAAACTAGTTGGACATCCACCACAAGAGGAAACTGATGTAGCTGGTGAGAAAAAAAAATCCAGCTGTGTTCCTGTAGCCCTTACATTCCAGCCTTTAAAAATGTTCATCTCCTTTTTGACTGATTCTTTTGTTACAGGAAGATTGCCACAGTGCTGTGGACTTTGTGTAATTCCTGTATAAGTCATACTTTGAGTTAAGCAGTGTGACACAATATCTTTGTCATGTGAAATTTTGTGTCAGTATCATTTAGTGTCTTGATTTTCCAGATTTTGCTGTTGTCTGTTATATTGTGTAAATTGTAAATGTATTACACAATAATAATTTAATATTGTATTTTGCACATTCGATTTACAAATTAGTGGTGTTACGATGTTGAGTATCAATATCCATGTTGGTTGTTGTCCTGCCTGTGCCTTGTTGATCCCGCCTCCTGTCTGATGATTGGATAACCAGGAGACCCAGGGGCCTACTCAGGCCCTTCGGACCACAGTGCTACAGACCGTGTCTTTGCTTACAGTTTGTGTGATGACCAATTGTAAAATTATACTGTGTATCATGCCTCATTTCTGACTACGTTCTTGTGTATGCCCTTCTTTGGTTTTGGGTGTTTGGTTGTAAATACATTTTGTATATATTTGTATATAGTTCTGTAATTAGTGGTTTAGTAGGGAGTGGACGCCATTTTGTTTGTACTTAGTTTTCTCTTGGTTTGTGGTTAGGAAGGGAGTAAGGGAAGAATATTGTATTTCTGTTTTAGTTTTGGTACAGGTTAGTTGTTTCACTTTGGGACTAGGTAGAGGAAATGTTGTTTATTGTTTTGGCCTTGTCTGCTTCTGAACCTCACAGCCACCTTTTCAGGATTTGTATATTTACCTTTGTAAATAAACACTAATCGAATGCACATTTGGTCTCACCCCCTTTTGTTTGGTATGTTTTTTCATTCCCGTTACATCCCGACCTAGACCGGGACGTAACAGTGGTAATAGTAGACTGTAATGTTTTTAATATTGTTAACCTGCTGGTTTTAATGTTGTGGCTGACCGAGGTCAGTATGGACACTGATTGGTCTGAAGTGAAGTTGGTTGTGGCCCATCAATGTATGCTGGTAAGTGGGGATGTTTTATATGTTCAATAAAACTGTAATATTTCTCATTTGTGTTTCATTCATCTCATTTAGTTTTAATCTCATTATGGTCTTACATATGGCTCATTTGCTTCTCCTACAAATGCAGTTCTGTTTCTAATGTACATCTCAGATTTCTCAAATGTTACTTAAGTAAGTCTCAGGTTGTGTCTCAGTTATGTCTCTTTGTTTTTCCTAAGTTAGCTTTAGGAGAAATAGAAAAGACAAAGTCAAGCTTGAAATGAGAAAGGTCAATTCAGTCTCATAAGACTAGAAAAAGATCTTTCTGAGCAACCAACTTTTGCTATGGGTAATGCCTATAAAGTCCACTTTGTTCGAACAACAATAACATATAAGCATATTGTAAGATAAGATATATTTAAGATATATTTAATCAAGTGTAATATATAATGAAGTATATTGTTAAATATAAAATTACATACATTAAGATATATTGAATATATTTCTCAATTGAAGTGGCAATTCCTTATGTATTTTTTATTTATTGTAATATATTAACACAATACATTGTTCGGTAAATTGTAAATATATTTTACTTTTTTAAAAATATTTTTGAACATATTTTTTTCTGTTAATTATTAGTTAGTGTAGCAATCTGTTATTAATCAGTTAGTGTAGCAATGGGGAATATTAACTCCTTATAATTCTATAATTTTATTTTAGAATTATGAAATCTTTTCAGTTTACCAGTAAACTATAACCCTAAATCATTTAATACATTGACAGTTAATATATATAGAAATATATTTTCTTTGCACAAGTGATGGTCTCCCACTTCCTCTGTAATTTTACTCCCACGATAAATAAAAGTTCAAATCTTTAGAAAAGTCATTTTGAAGCACAGGGATATAAAATTTGAAGTAACTTTCTTTATTTCAATAATTCAATCTACATCCTAAAAATCATATCATACATACTATCTGATTAATATTTTCACTGACATAACGTTAACATTTGTAATGTTTTCATGCAGCCAAAAATAAGATAAATGGGAAATAGTGTGTGTATCTAAGGAATAGTCTAGATATAATCTAATAAATGTTTCCTAGTGATATTTGTGTAATTTCTTTTGTCACTAATACAATGATACATATGCTGGTGAACTGATTAGATTACAATGTCTTACAATATTATAAAACATTACATATAGTCTGAGCTTCTTTATTTGACTGATTTATAATTAACTGAATTCATCATTGGCTCTGTTTAGGAGATCGTGTCTTTCATCAGATGTATTTATCCAAACTCTCAATAGCTTGTTCTTTGGTGAAGTCTCTCCATTCACTGGGGATCTCACCTGAACCCTGAAATACTTTGCTATAGTGCTTTTCGAGGTCTTTCTGGAATTTGCACACAAACCATTTCCAGTATGGGATCTCAGAATTATCAGGGGTGATGCTCCAGGTCGCATAGACTCCTCCTGCTGATCTGTAGGACTTGTAGGGTACTGACTCCTCTGATTTATGATTTGGGTAGAATCGTTTATCACTTTGCACATTTGTTGTACAGAAATTAGAACAGAGATTTGTTGTACCTCTGTAGTGCCACCCATCGATACCATTCACTCTGTGTAAAGGGACACGGTGATCTCCATCATGACCCTCCATTGTGTTGGTACAGATGGCTTTACAGAATGGACACTGAACCCAGCAGCACTGACAGAGGTGTTCAATCAGAATCTCATCTGGCTTCTTCCTGAACTTCTCCATTTTAATGTCTTTTACACTGTTAAAGCTTTTGTCCAGCTCTGACATTAGTACAGTGAGACCTTCACCAACAACCTGCTGTAGAAAATCAAAGTCTGTAATTTCTCTGAGATCAGTGAAGGTTGTTTCTTTGAAGCTCAGATCATCTGTTAGTGAAGTGCTGAAACTTCTGACCCACATGTCTGCATCACCACGGCTCTTCTTCACTTCTTCAGTTGCCGTGTGAACAGCATTTATTACTCTCTGCTCTTTGTCTTTTAGATTTCCTTTAAAAAGGGTCAGAATTGTGGTGTTATCATCATTAATGTACTCGTTAACCTTCTCTGTAATGAAATCTTTAAAATGTTTTCGAGGATGATGAATGTACTCCATGTACTTCTCAAAGTTCTCCTCCTCTGCCAGACATTTCAGGATGTGTTTCTCCAGGTTTGATCTGTTACCGTTAAACTCTGGCATGTCTGATCTGATCTGTGCTGTCAAACCAATAGCAGTTTTATTGTAGACTGACTGCAGGATGGATTCTCTCAGGTTACTGCAGATCAGATCTCCAAACACTTTGGTTGTTGTTGCTCCTCTGCAGTAGTTTTTAAAGACACTGTAATATTGTGGTTTCTGCTTGGACAGATAAACTCCTGTATCATTTGCTTCCCTGAATTGTTTATGGCACTCAGTAAATCTGTGACTCGCAACTTCACACACATGGAGACAGAGATCCAGAGTGAATTCCTTCATGAGATTAATTCTCTGGTCCTCACTCTGATGTTCCTCCACTCTCTCTCTGACGTGGTCTGTTATTTCCTGTATGTAGCTGTCTTTGTACCCGAGTCTTGAGATTTTATTACAGATCTTGTTGATTAACTCCTCAGTGTCCTTGATCACATTTATGGTCAGAGTCCTCACAAACTCATTTTCTTCAAAAGAAAGTTTATTCATGCCAAGTACATAATGAAACCATTTCTGTCTTTTGGGTTTTGAAATGTAAAGTGAATAATCTCCCAGTCTGGCTATATGTTTGTAGTCTTGCTGTTTTTTCCGCTCACACACTGAAGCTTGTTCATTTCCCACAGACAGAATCTGTACAGCATCCTCCCAAAAATCAATTCTTCTCTCTGGAGGTGTGTCTCGTGTCAGTTCAGTGACCCATTTGTCCCACAGTTTATCAAATGCATCATTAAGAACTTGTTCTTCAGTTGATATGCTTTTGAGTTTCAGAGCGAGGGCTTTGCTCAGACTGAACAGTTGTTCATCATTCTGTGTCCTTTTATCTTCAAAACTCTCCCGAGCCTGTTGCTGCTGTATAACTTCATTCACATTCTGTTTTGTGTCTTTAATAAGGTCTTCATAAAGCTGCGTGATTTTGGTTTCACATCTCACTCTCCACTGAATTAAAGTTTCTTTGTCTTTGTCCTCTTCAAAATAAGACTTCATTGAGTTGTCCATTTCCTCCTTGGTGTCTTTCATGCAATCATGAACTTCTTTTTCTTCAATTCTTTTCAGTTTTTTATTTGCAATTCTGATGTAAAGTTTTTCTTCAGTATCTAACATGGCACTTCTGAGGGCCCAGGTCCATTTTCCAAACTCAGTCTCCAGTTTCCTGTACACTGCTATCTCCAGTGTGTTTTTGAAGCTAAACACAAAGTTCTCACTGAGTATTGCATTCCACAGGTCACTAACACGTAATTTAAACTGGGAGAGAGACATACCGGTAGACCTTTCAGCTTTTTTTAAAATTGCCTTCTTTAGATCCTGAACGTTTCTGCTGTAGCAGGGGTTTGGTGGTGCCATTGGTGGACTTCCCTCCCAGAGGTGTGCAAAATAATACACATCATCAAGTACACTGAATTCAATAACATCACTGAAACACTCAGCTTTATTGTCTTCTTCTTTTGCAGCCAGTTTAGTCATTTCATCCAGTTTCTCCTGCAAATGTCTCCGTCCCTCCATGTTTTTCTCTCCAGCTGTGATGTCTCCAACATTCTGATGGACAAACATGCATCTGGGATTCAGTTTGACCTTCTTCATCCTCAGGAAGGCCTGAACAACAATCTGAAGGATGTCCTGCATCTCAGCAGGGTTTTCTCCAAAGATGTTGATCAAGGTCAGGTCTCCAAGACCAACGACAAATGTGGCAAGTTCATTGTCATGATGTTGAGTGGATTTTCCTGCAAGCTCAAGTGCTCGAAGTCCTTCAGTATCTACAATGAGAATGTAGTCAAACTTCAGTTCTTCTTTCATCTCCTCTGACACTCTGACCAGCTGCATGAAGGCTCCTCTGGTGCACCTTCCAGCACTGACAGCAAACTGGAGTCCAAACATTGCATTGAGCAAGGTGGATTTCCCAGAGCTCTGAATTCCCAGAACTGACAGCACAAACACTCTCTGTTCACCCAGTATCTCCACAAGTTCATCTAGAACTGCTGAAACCCAGATCAGTGAAACATGAGCAGCATCTCCATCCATCAGCTCCAGTGGATGACCAGATTTCATCAGCACTGCTGCAAGCTTAGGGAGACAGGTCAGTGGTTTTTCCTTAGATATTTCCTTGTGTGTTTGTACAGACATAAAAGACTCGTATATCTGACCCATTTCTCTGAGGATGTGCTCCAAACCAAACATTGCTCCATTCAGTTTTTTTGAAAGATCCTCAAGTTCTGTTTGCTCTTGTTTGATTTTATCTGGTTTATCATGTTTCTGCTTAAGGTCTAAAACTGATGTCCACTTTTCATTGTATTTCTGATGAAGGTCCAAAAGATCATCTGAGGTGCGTTTGTCCAGGAGAATCCCAACCCACTTTAAGAATAATAGCTTTTCATTTTCACCCAGATGATTCAGTGAGGAAACAAAATTTTCCATAAGACCTGAGAGTCTGTATTTATGCTGCTTCTCACGGATTTGCTTCATTTCTCTTTGTTTCTCACTCTTTCGCTTTTCTAAGTTGTCCCCATGAAGTCGATGCAGGTCTTTGTTCATCTCACACCACTCATGCCATAACGTCCCCTGACAGGGCAGATGCTTTTCCTTTAGTGTGGAGATTTTATTTCCTTCCAGGTGACTCATTATCTTTTTTGCAGCTTCTTTCCCCCTCTTACATTCAGGGTCATCTTCATCTTTTCTCATCACTTCAGTTTTGTATAAATCTTCAATTTTTAAAATTGATGATGATGTTGAAACACACTCTTTGATGGCCATTCTAAGGTTCCGAGCTACATCTGACTGATTTCTGTTTTTAAGGCCAATTCTGTATTTTCCATTCCTGGTTCTAGTTACACCAGTTTCATCTTCAGAAAGTAGACAAATAAGTGGTTTTTCACCTTTTAAGAGATTTTCTAGTATTTCCTTATTTCTGATTTTATTTGCATGACATAAAAGCACAACATTGACGGAGGACATTTCAGTCAGTATCTCCAGTTGCTCCTGATTATTTTCTGCATCACCATGGAGATTACAGAATGCAACACAGTCAGGGAAATAATCAGTTTCCTTCCCAGATGGACAGTACCAAGCGATCTCCACCACTCCTTCCATCAGGAGACGGTTCTTGCTGCTCCCTGGACAGTGTCTGTGGAAGAATGTTTGATGTTTCTCATTGATCAAGCTATTCATCAGCTGAGACTTGGATGAGGATGCAGAGCCGAACCTGTAGAAAGCCACCATTGGAGTTTCTGCTTCATAAACAGCCTGAGTTTTACTGATCTTCTTACCAGAGGAGTCAGTGGTTTTCCAGCTCTTTTTGATTGGGCGAAAGGTCCACAGAGGAAACTCGATCTCTCTGGTGAAGGGATTGGGCACCAGCAGGGGCAGAGCGTACTGACACTGAGACAGTTTATTCACTATCAGCTGCTTGAGGAAATGATCAGAGCAGTGAAACACCGCCATCTGGACATCCATGGGGTGAACAGGATCATTATGAATTTCACCATTAAAGGATGCTACTTTGTCAAAAACTTCAGCAAAGAGATCTTCTTCATCTACTTTTCCTGGTTCAGTATGTTCTCGGTCAGTGGATTCTTCTTCTTCAGTAGTAATGTATCTTGCTCTGTAGTCCATCATCAGCAACTTTTGTAAAAACATTTCCACTACATCTTTCTCTTTACAAGACTCCTGACAGTTTAATGAAAGTGAAGTTATCTCGAGAACTTCTGAAGTTTTAATTTTTTTATGAAGATTTTCCACAAGCTTAAGTCTATTAAACAGATCGTTTAGTTTAGCAATTTTAAGATTTTTCTTCTCTTCACATTGTGAGCCGCTGTAATCCATTTCATGCCCGGTCATTTTTTTCTGTAAGATAAACAATAATATACTGTAAGTGTAACATTTTCTGAAATTGGATGTGTATTGCAGTGTATTCCACCTTTCCTGAGCTCTGACACCTGCTACTGGTTTCAGGGCCTATTTCCAGTGTATATCCTGTAACTTAATACACCTTATAGTTTTTTGTCTCCAGTTCTTTGTATCCTCCATTGTTTATTTCCCAGCTGATTTGCATGAATAATTAGCTTACTAATCGGAATGGCATGGGTTCACCTTGTCTAGTTGTATAACACCCTCACTAGGTTGCACCCCTACTAGCTAGCATTAGCCAGTAATGTAGTGTTTAGCTTAACCTAGAATAACTTTGCAATAAAACAGTCAAGTGAAGAAGTGAAGGTAAGCCAAATGTTATTAGCGATTTTTACTTCAGATGATGTGACACAGTGTTCTCTATAACATTGTATAATTGCATGTCATAACTGTATGGATTGTATTGTTAGAATGCGCCTGTATGAGGCGCCGTATAGGGCTTAAATCAAACTTCACTCATGGACACACACATGAAACACTTGCATACACATATATGAAATAGTCATACATACACATATAGTACTAACTGCTCAAACAACTACATATGAAATGCGTGCACACACACCTATGAGACGCAAACACATACACACACAAACTCTCCGTGCACACAAACTTATGAGACGCGGGAACATATACACAAATTGTTCGTGCACACACACCTATGAGACGCGCGCGCGCACTTAGACACACCTAGGAGACGCGCACAAAGCGAACTGTAGCGGTGTAGGGAACGAGTGAACAACGGATCTCCAGTTTAGTGGAAAAGGGAATGAATAATTTAAATCAGTCATTATGTAAGTGTGAAAAAATTGAGCCCGAAAAATTATTTATATATTTAATATAATTATTATCGAGAACGACATCATATAAGTAGGACACAATAATTGACATTTTAATTAAATTAAGAAACCATTCAATTATATAGGCTAAAATAAATAAATCTCCGTACATCATGTAACTTAATCGAATAATTTATTCGTAAGGTATTAACGTTTTAATATATTTTTTAATGGTATCAGTTTTTGTTTCAATAAATATTCTATATTTAATGTCCGTAACGTGAAATTTCCACAGCAGTAGCGACAGGTATCCAAGGTGCTTGTGTTACCATGGTAACGCAAGGAGGAAATGACGTTGCATGGTGTTCTGAATGGTGGAGTTTTGTAGCGTGAAGTTCCCTTATCAGACATTTCCACAGCAGGGAGTAGGGTGTAGGGAGTAGGGTGTAGGGAGTAGTCATTTCAATGTATATGGACTTCATTCTCCCTGATTAGTAGTAGGGTTTCTTAAGTAGGCCGTTAATGGACAGTTAAGCCACAAAAGTAGGTGGTATGGAGGGTCGGTACAATGTTTGAATTTAATCGGGATTCCGATGAGTTAGTTATTGTTCATATTAGCGAAGGCGAGGAAACACATTTCACAAAACAGTAATTGCTTGGATTGTGGGATCCGACATATTAGCCACAGATTCCGTGCTTCAGTTTTCTTTTTGCTGAACATCATCTGCGTTTTGTGCCGCTGCAATTATGTGGACAGTTGTGAATCTGCCTTGTGATTGAGCAGTGATGATCATTATACTGTCCAACTCCGTCTTCTAAACTGTCCAACAGCAGGGTGTTTACAAACCGCTACTACCATTCAGGGAGAATGAAGCGTCTAGTCCGTCCACACTGAAATGCCTTCTGGTTACACTGAGAATCTCATAGATGTGTGTGTGCACGGAGAGTTTGTGTGTGTATGTGCGCGCGTCTCATATGTAGTTGTGTGAGCAGTTAGTAGTATATATGTATGTGTGACTGTTTCATATATGTGTGCATGCAAGTGTTTAATATGTGTGTGCATGAGTGAAGTTTGATACGGCGCCTCATATGCCTGCATTAGTAATTCCTTACAGATATTTTCTTTGTCTGTTCTCCCTCCTGTTGCAGGTGAGTGCCATGGTCTGTGAAAAGAATATAAAAAGAAAAACATGATAATTCATGATGAATATTCCTTCTTCTGTAGGGGGTTATGGTGGGGATATCATTATTTCCTTGTGGGGCCATCACTTGATGGCTGTATAGTCTGGATATAACAGGATACAATTCAGAATTGCAATATTGTGTGCTAATTGGATTTTACAGATCTTATACTGTTTCAAAGTTGTTTTAGCATTGATCATTAATAAAATGTGATCTGGTCTCAATTACAGAGGAACACAATTTGACTTAACAGTTAACACACAAACAGTAGCACGGTTCAGGTATTTAATGAAGATGGGGCAAAAGTTTTAAACCCTCAACCTGTGGACAATGCCATTGCCTCATGCCTTTCTAGAATCCCCAAGGGGCAAAAGCTTTAAACCTCCCTACCTCCTACACAGTTTGACCCAGGACTACCAAACTTTGCATTTGAGCATGACATCTCGGCCTGGGAATAAGCGTTAATTTGCTCCTTCATTTCTATAGAGGTTTTTATATATCCAATCGCATGGATGGAGTGATTATGCTGAAAATTGCCACAATCCTGGTGTCACTCATTATTATTTCATTTTTTCTAACAAATTGACTTGACAGTTTTCTGGAAAATCCTGTTTTTTTGAAGATTCTTTGCCAATTTCATTCCTTATGGAGAGTTAAAGTACAGAAGAAGTCAATCTTTAGATCAAATGCTAAATTTCATACCATCCCACACAAAACAAGACAGATCTCTTACCTGCTCTTATAAAAGAGAGAGAGAGAGAAAATTGGTCAAATCGTTAGAGAGCAAACAATCATTGGGACCTGACAAATGCTGATTTTTTTTTTAATAACAAACTATTTATTTTCCAGAAAAAAAGCTTTTAAACAACTTTGAAAAACGACCATCCTGTGATCAATTTTTGAAATACACAAATGAAACCTCCTCGCTCAAACAAAGTAAGAAACCGCTATACCACCTAAGTGTTGTTACTTAATTATGCCATATGATTTATTTGATAGTTTTGAAGAAAAAAAAACATTCCAAAACACTGAATTAGAAGGCGTGTATTTTCCCTGTTATTGTACATAAAAGTTCAGGATTCTTACCCAGGAGATTGCACTAAAGGAGTGCCTCAGAAACACTTCATGTTGGGATATTGTGTACAGTGGAACCTCGGATCGCGAGTAATTTGGTTTACGAGTGTTCCGCAAGACTAACAAAGATTTTTAATACACTTTTAATTGGAAACCAAGCGAAAGTATTGGTTTACGAGTGCCGAGTATCATGTATCACGTATGGGCCTCTTATTTTGACACCGAGCGGCAAGTGATCACAACTGAGCCAATGATTTTTCTCTCTTGTGCTGCGGAATTGTGGGTAATCGTCTCCCCTGCTCCCCTGAGTCTTAGTGCTCCTCTCTTACTGGTATAATCAACGTCTCCCTCTCTGTTTCATCGTGTCTCATATGTGTGTGCGCATGTGTAATTTGACACTGACACACACACACACACACACACACCGACACACACACACTCTCTCGCCTGTGCGCACACGTAATTTGACGTAATCTGTCGGGATTTATTTAAATTTGTTTAAAGATAAAGTGCAGGTTAATTAGTTTTATTTTTACTTTATATATTGTATCAATTATTTTTATGTATTTATTTTTTGGGGCTGTGGAACAAATAATTTTAGTTTTCATTATTTCTTATGGGAAAATTAGATTTAGTTTACGAGTGTTTTGGAATATCAGCCCACTTCCGGAACGAATTATGCTTGTAATCCAAGGTTCCACTGTACTAGCATTGCTTTCAGGTATCTTGTTGTGTAGTCTACTTTAACCAACATGAAGCATTATCCATGTGCCATCTGATCTAATACCATCTAATAGCCATATCAATTCACTCAAAGGGGACCCTTTTTGCCGGAAGAAAGCGTAATTTTGCTTTTTAAGTGCCTGAGAAATTTAACAGCTGACATTCTTGACATGATCCAATTGTCTGCCCAATAAAAATGAGCCTGAGTCAGCATTATCTTTTGCCCCAAATGCCCTGCCATTGCATTATGGTGAGCCACCTGGAACAGCATTTCCTTGGTGGCTCTTTGGGTCCAACAACTAAGACTTTTTTTTTCTGGTTCTTGTGGCAAGTTATACAATTAAATTAAAAGAATTACTGATTAGCAGGTCACAGCTTCAAACCCCAGCACCCACAACCAACCACAGACGACGGCCATCACAAAGTTCTTATGTGAACATAAAGAGCTACAGATGCTTACAAAAGTTGCTAAAAGTTGTTTTGGGGTGCAACCAATGCACTGGGCTTCACATCACGATCATGTTACTGAAAGAAGTGAGGCAATTGGCTCTTTATTAATGCATCTTGTTTGAATTCTGTAGAATCTTAAAGTGTCTAAAACAAGACTATGTCATGATTTTTGCACAAAACCTGTTATAAACAATCTTGTGTTTCTCACAGGAGCATTGTATGTGTAAGGTATGTGCTGTGCATGTAATGTAACAAGATGCGAGTGAACGCTTTCAGTTCTAGCTGAAGGGGTTTAACACATACATGCACATAACATACATGCAGGGGATTGCAGTTTAAGGCTTAAAATAGGTAAATATTCACTCACCATCCTTGTGAAACGATGTGGGTTCATGTCCAATAATATCGTGTTCATTAGCTTTGTTTTGTTTGGCAGTTTCTTCAGTCAGTTTTCGATTTGCATCAATTACCTCATTTCTCATTACTTCATGTTGCTTGGTATCATCTGGCTTAACTCCAGTAAGACTGCCATGCTCATCAGCTGAACTGTATTCAGGAACTTCTCTGGTTAGTTCTGGATTACTCTTATTGCCCTCAGTCTTTATTTCTACAGGCTTGGTATCAGTTGGAGTAGGTGTGGTGTCCTGTGTGATATCAACTTTGTTACATTCAGAAGCAGCTTTGGTCAGTTCTGGATTTCTCTGAATGACCTCAGTCATGTGCTCCTTGGTATTCTCATGAAACAGTGTGGCGTCCTGTACAGTATCATCTTCATGTTCATCAGCTCTCCTGTATCGAGGACCATCTCTGTTTGTTTTTTGATAACCATCAGTGATCCCAACATTTGTTTCTATATGTTGCTTGGGACCATATGGAGAAGGTGTGGCTTCTTGACTGATAAGATGGTCATCATTCTGCCTCCCTCTATCTTGGACAACATCTTTGAATGTGTAACATGCCCTCGTACAAGAACCACATTTTGCACATAATAAGGACACACAATTCTCTGTTTCATTTTCTGTATTTGTCTTGATAGATTTGGCAAATTGTTTGACTTCTTGATTATCACTCTTGTGCTCCTCAGCTTTGCTGCATTTAGGAAATTGTGTGTTTGCTTGTGGACAACCACTGGTGACCTCATCATTAATTTCTACATACTGCTTGGCATCAGCTGGGAAAAATGTTGCTTCCTGCCGATCATCTCCATGCTCATCAACGTCATTCCTGTTAGTAGCTTCTGTGGTCAGTTTTGGATCACCATCACCATTGTTCTTTATTTTGACTTGATGATTGGTATCATCCAGAATTGATGTGACTTTCTGACTGATAACGTTGTCATGCTCAGTATTGGTGTGTTCAGTAGCTTCTCTGGTCATTTCTGTTTTACCATCAGTGACCTTATGCATTATTTCTACAAGCTGCTCAGTATCTTCCAGAAATTGTCCAGCTTCCTTATCAATAATAACTTTATGGTCATCGGCCTTTCTGGGTTCAGGAGCTTCTCTGGTCAGTTTTGGAGAATTATCTGTGACCTTATACTTTACCTTTTTGTCTTGAAACAATGTGGCCTTCTGCGTAGTAACATCTTCATGCTCTTCAGCTCTGCTGTGTCCAGGAGCATTTCTGTTTGTTTTCGGGTAGCCATCACTGATCTCGATCTTTATTTCTATATGTATACTGGGAGCATGTGGAAATGATGTGACTTCCTGTGATATGATACCACTCTCCTCATCTTGGGAATGTCTGGTTGCTGTGGTACTGTTTATTTCAGCTTCAGATCTCATTCGTATTTTTTCATTACCCTTGAGCAAAAGTAATTTTTTTGTTATTTGTCTCACTTTATTTTTAAATGTTTTGTTTAACTGATGTTGATCTTTACACAATAGAATTACTTTTTTTAGCAAAAAGAAAGCACTCCTTTCAGATTTTGCTAAAACTTTCTTCTGTTTTCCGCCACTATTTTGGCTTTAGTTAACATTTGTTTGAATATGTGTTCAGTATTCTGTACTCACCTCATGACGTCCTGATTTCATTCGTTTTTTCCTATTGGTATTGGTGTGGGGTTGATACTGATTTGATCCTCCATGTCTGTAGAATCCTTAATGAAATAAAGAAACTGTGATACTTGAAAGTAAACAATTTATTTAATTGTTACTCTGGTTTGTTTTCACTTTGAACAACTAGTTGTTGTTAAAGTATTGACCTAAATTACAGGTTTAAGTCTCATTTCCCATTCCTGTAAAACATAAATTTCTTTGGTGAGTAAAAATAAAGCAACTCAATAGTAGAGGAAGAATACAAAAAAAATGTTGAAAGTCCACTAATAACTAATAATGTGAGCCTAAACATAGCTGCTTCCAGTGTGTCTGCAAGCTTTTTCCCCATTATCTCCTCAACATTCTTCTTCTTGCTTAATATTTATTGGCTCTTTTTTTTGAATAATTGTGTAATCCGTTTTTAACTTTATTGGCACAGAATGCTTTATAGCGGTTTCCTTTATCTGCATGGAGTTTGTTGTTATTTTCATGATCTTGGCTTGACTTACTGCTGGTTCCTTCTGACTCTGAGACGTCCTCAGTCACTGGCTGATTGTCCATTTCATCATCTGGCTCTTTATCCATCATGGCTTCTGTCTGTGGCTTCTAATAATGAAATACTGAAACAAAAATATAGGGATTTTTGTCAATCCCTGGTTTTTTTCAGGGTCGTGGGGGCCTGAAGCCTATCCCAGGAGGCTTAGGCCATGAGGCGGGGTACACCCTGGACAGGGTGCCAATCTATTTCAGGGCACACACACATAATCACACACTATGGGCAATTGGGTAAAACATATCTACCTAACCTGGATGACTGAGAATCTTGTCCTGTCCTATTGTTTCGTAGTAGATTTAGCATATGTTTTTTTTTTTTTTTATCCAGCTCTCATATATTGCCTTTACAAGACATTTAAATTAGAAAATGTATTGTAGTGACATACTTCAGTCTCCAGGGGAAAATCCCCTCACCCCACCCCCTGCAATCTCCGCCTATAGATGGGGTCAGACCGGAGTGTTGTAGTGGTCACTGTGAGCCAACAGGGCAGAACCTTGAGTCTCTTCTGTGGGCAACAAGCCTGGGAGATGCCAGTCATTCCTCACAGGAGGGTGGAAGAGTCTCTCTGCTTTCTGTTTAAAATTGCTAACACCATCAGCAGAGCATGTAGTTTTTGTGATCATCCTGCTACAGATATGCTGAACTTCTCCACCCTGTGAAAGGGTGTTGTCCGTTCAGCACCAATGCGCCAGTCACGTGAGGGGCGTGACAGTTTCCTGATTTTCCTGGAGGTGTCCATGTGCTTTTCCCCCAACACAAGAAGATATGGGACATTACGCTATTACAACTTACAAATTACACTTAAAAGGCACCATGACAAGCACAACCTGTGGTTTCAGGAACTAAAATAATGTTTGCAGATTTTACACTGCGGTCAGGATGGAGGGGAAAACTGTAATAGTAACTGTGGTCAAAAACCCAGTTCTCTAAATGGCATCAACAAATATATACACATCATTTTAAAAATTATAATTGTAATATTGACTTTAAAGATTTTGTTTAGGGACAGTAACTGAAGCAAAGGGCAATAATGTTACATCCAGAACAGAGTTCAGCTAATGATAAGCAGTATTACTGTAATTAAACCTGTATTAAACCGCTACCATGTGATTAATACAGTGTTCAATATAAATATCTAACACTAACGTTCATTCATAGTTTTATAATTCTACTGTTTATTTCAGGACTTATTGCCAACAGAAAAGTAAAGAATCATAAAGTATTGAAATCATACCTGAGCACTGAAGTCTCTGGATCTGCAGGAAATTATCTTCATCTAAAGTACCTGTACCTTATTTATAGGCTGGGTGAGCAGTGATGGTGGGGGTGTTTGTGACAGTCGAATCTTTTAAATCACATGACCATTTACAGGAAAATCCTTATTGAAACACACACACACACACACACAGAGACACGCCTGCGTGGGGTATGTGCTAGTGATTCATTGTATTACATACGTGCAGCGCAGAGGTGGAAAGAGTAGTAAAATTTTGTACTCAAGTAAAAGTACTGTTACTTCAGTGAAATTTTACTGAAGTACAAGTAAAGTTACCATTATAAAAATCTACTCAAGTAAAAGTAAAAAGTAGCTCATAAAAAAAATTACTAAAAGTTACAGACTTACCTTTTTTTTTTTTTAAACAGCGGGGTGAGATGAGGCATTTTAGCGTAGTTCAAAACAGATGAGCAGATATAAATCTCAAACTAGATGTTTTTAACTGAAGAAACACCTTTGCATAATAAAGCTGTTGTCTTTCTTGTGCTTGAAAATCAAAGTGGTCACTTAAATATGGCGTCACGTCCCAGTCTAGTGTCGGCCGAACAGCAAGAGAACGGTTCAGGGTTCTATTATAAACTGTATGGAAATGGTGGTATATGGCAGAAAGAACTAGATCCAGTCATTAACTGATGAAATAATGAGGTTTGTATTGCTTTACACACACACACACACACACACACACACACACACACACACACACACACACATCAGATTCAGGGTGGACCCAGGCCAAAATAATTTTAAAAAATGGTATTTATATTTAGTAGCTAGATTACATGAAAAAAGAACAACACAAACAAAAAACCAGGTCCCTTCCCCGACCCCTAAACCAAAAACAGTGAAAAAATTCCCTCTTCCCAAAATAAATGGCCCACGCCCTTACTACTGGTGAGTGCACAAACATACAGTGAGATTATCTACAAATATATACAAAGACCAACAAAAGCAAAGGGGCAAAGCAATAATCAAAGTCCCTGGGAGGCAAAAAGTCAAAACCAAAAAACACAACCAAATATCAAAATGCCAAAATCACAATCTCTTTCTTCTTTCCTGCGTCTCTCTCCGGTTTATATATGGTGGCGCTGGATGATGACGTCACTCTCAGGGCGGAAGCAAATGTGTGGAAGGTCAGGATACACACACACGACTGCATTTATACAAAGCAGAATATTTTTTGCATTTTCATTCATTTGTTTTACTCAGTAGCGCATATGATTTAAAATATAGCGAATTCAAATAAAAAGTAAAATTACAGATTTTAAAAACTACTTTAAAAAGTAGAAGTACATAAAACACAACTCAATTACAGTAACGCGAGTAAACTGCAGTTTAGTAGTTATTTACCTAGTCATAATTAGTTTATTTGCACAAAATGCTCTCTGTCTAACTTCATATAGTAGACAAGAACTTTTAGACATCAGATTACAAGTAACAAACAGTGGCATAGTCGACTTTCATCTCATTCCCCTTGAGATCTACAAGCCATCAGAGGTTACGGGCTATCCTCGGCCAGGCGGAATTGCTGGTAGACGGCGAAGAGACCGTAAACAAAGGCGGGGGAAGCGAGGAGGGCTGCGTGCTAAGGTAAGGGCTAACGCCACACGGGCTTTCCTTACCCAGCATTTTCCTTGCTAATGTGCGGTCTCTAGTGAATAAGATGGACGGATTACGACTCTGTATCGCCAACAGCAAGAAATTAACAGACTGCAACATCTTAATATTTACGGAAACATGGCTGAACAGTGACATTCCTGATAGCGTAACTGAACAGACTGTTTATCCTGAGGCTGCTTTCATTGTTGCGGGGGATTTTAATCACCCTAACTTGAGAACAGTACTCCCAAAATTTTCTCAACATGTGGACTGTCATACAAGAGGTAGCAAAACTCTGGATCATGTCTATACAAATATAGCCGAGGCATACAGAGTTTTAACCCTCCCCCACCTGGGACAGTCTGATCACCTTTCATTGTTCCTGCTCCCCAAATATACTCCACTCATTAAACGTGTGAAGCCCTCAGTCACATCTATCAGAGTGTGGACTGAAGAGACAGACACTATACTTCAGAACCGATTTCATCATACGGATTAGAGTAGGTTTGCCTCTCGAGCTACTTCTGACTCTCACACGGACATCAATCTATACACCTCTTCTGTTCTGGATCACATCAAAGCCACCATTGACAATGTAACAACTGTGAAGCAGATTACAACATACCCTAATCAGAAGCCATGCATGAATAGGGAAATTCATCTTCTGCTCAAGGCACGGAATGCTGCCTTCAGATCAGGAGCTGCACAGGCCTACCGTGCATCCAGAGCTAACCTGAAAAGGGTATCGATAAGGTCAAGTGGAGCTACAAGCTGAGGATCGAAGATCACTTCAACAACTTTGATCCTCAGCGTATGTGGCAGGGCATCCAGTCCATCAGTGACTACAAACCCGCCCACTCTGCAACCATATCCAATGAAATCTCCTTCCTCAATGAGCTAAATAACTTTTATGCTCGCTTTGATCAGAGTCTTCAGGAGACAATCACTACATTGATACCGCCTGTGAACTTTCAGCCTCTCTCTCTTTCCACCGCAGAAGTCTCTGCTGCCTTCAGCAGGATAAACAATCGGAAAGCTGCTGGCCCTGATGGAATACCTGGACGTGTGCTCAGAACCTGTGCTGAACAACTGACTGAAGTCATGACAGACATCTTTAATCTGTCCCTACGTCAATCAACAGTGCCTACTTGCTTTAAATCCACCTCCATTGTGCCTGGGCCTAAACACTCCAAACCTATGTGCATTAATGATTACCGCCCAGTAGCACTGACACCCATACTCATGAAGTGCTTTGAGTGGCTAGTCCTAGCACACCTTAAGAAAAGCCTTCCACCCACACTGGACCCTCATCAGTTCGCCTACCACAAGAATAGGAGCATTGAAGATGCTGTCTCCCTAACACTACACACGGTACTTTCTCACCTGGATAATAAGAACACTTACACAAGAATGTTGTTCGTGGATTTCAGCTCAGCGTTCAACACAGTCATCCCCTCCAGGCTGATTAGTAAGCTTACTGATCTCGGAATCAACACCTCTCTATGCAGCTGGATACTGGATTTTATGACCAACAGACCACAGAATGTTAAATCCAATAATATTCTCTCCTCAACCATCATCCTGAACACTGGTGTGCGACAAGGCTGTGTACTGAGCCCCTTCCTGTTTTCACTGTACACACATGACTGCAGCCATATGCATGGTTCTAATACCATAATTAAGTTTGCAGATGACACGACAGTGATTGGCCTCATCAATGACAACGATGAGACTAACTACAGGGCAGAGGTGAAGCACTTGGCCGAGTGGTGTGCTGACAACCACTTGCTCCTGAACACCAGTAAGACCAAGGAACTCATTGTGAACTTTAGAAGGAAAAGAGGTAACACACACTCCCCTGTCTACATCAACGGGACAATGGTCGAACGTGTTACGAACTTCAAGTTCCTGGGGATACACATTTCTGAAGATTTAACTTGATTCACTAATACCTCCAGTCTCCTCAAGAAAGCTTCCCAGCGCCTCTTCTTCCTGAGACTACTAAGGAAGAATCACCTTTCTAAAGACATAATGAACAATTTCTACCATTGTGCAGTAGAGAGCATCATAACCTGCTGTATTACAGTTTGGTATAGTAACTGCTCTGTCTCGGATCTCAAATCCATCCAAAGGGTGGTGAAAACTGCCCAGCGCATCATTGGTACCCCACTTCCTGTTATTGAGGAAGTCTACAAGAGGAGGTGTCTGCGTAGAGCACGAAGCATCGTGAAGGACACCTCTCACCCTGCACATAAAATGTTTTCTCTCCTTCCCTCTGGAAAAAGGGAAGTGCCTAAAAGCCAAGAGGAGCAGGCCGAGGAACAGTTTTTACCCCACAGTGGTTACCTTATTGAACACAACTTCACTGACCCCCTTACATAGACGGTACCACCATCACTGATAACCCAACATTCCTGTTTAATACCTCTGTAAATACTTCCTGTTCATTCATTTGTACAGTCTGCACATGGACTGTATACTAATATGTTTATATTCATATATGTAGATGTGTGTATAGGTATACTCTGCATTTCTATCCAGCGGCTAAATTACTCATATTTATTCATATGTATATTCATACTATTGCACATAATGTAAGTTGACTCTATATAGTTTCTGTATATCTTTATTCCACGTATTTATAATTAGACATATCTGTAGATTTACGATTATTCTGTACATTAATTTATCCATCTGTGCTCACTTTACACTGTATATTCATGTGTGTATATATATATATATTCTTTCTGTAATCCAATTTATACATAGACCTCACTTTTATAAGTTTTATAGATCTGTATATATGTTTATATTGCACTGCTAACTTGCACTTCTGGTTAGATGCTAACTGCATTTCGTTGCCTTGTAACTATGTGCAATGACAATAAAGTTGAATCTAATCTAATCTAAATGTCATCCCTTACTTTTCACCTCTGGTGCAGCGTCATTACTCCAGTAAACATTTTACTTTCACTTCCTCTTTCTCAGACAAAATTAATCAAGACAAACTTCGTCTGAAGGAAAAGCACAATGAAAGACTGCTGAGTCACAGAGAACCTGACTAAGATACAGTGCTTACTAAATAAGATAAAACTTGTTACTACAGTGCCTATCTTCATCTTGTGTGAGACAGTGATTCTCAAGCCACTGAAATACAACAGACACAATGCTGTAACACACACATCACACCACTATTACAAGAACATCACATCACTGTAACACAAGCATAATGCATTGGAACGCACACATAACGGCACTGTAACACAAACATCATGCTGATGTGACATGAATATCACACTACTAATTCAACCACACTTGTATGTGTGAGATACATATTCATGCTTCAAACATCATACCTCTGTAACATTAATACAAATGCTGTGTTATATGAACTTTACACACATCACCCCACTCTGAAATGAATATTATGCCGCTGTAACATGAACAATAAATAAAATGAAAAATAAAATGTATGATCCTCTGAAACAAAGGAACACAAACAGTTTAACACCACTTTTGGAATGCCTGGAGAAGGTCAAAGGATAGTGAACTGAAGTGGTGGTATTTCGGCCCAGTGAAGCAAGTTTTGACCCTTTCACTTAGATGTGTGACCAACTGCTAGAAACTTGGATGTTTTATTGGACAGTGATTTAAACTGCATAAGCAAATTAACTCTCTTGTTAAAGTTAGCTTATTTCAGCTTAGGCTCTTGTTTAAGGTAATGCAACCACAGCGGGGTACAATCCAGTGTCTTGTACCAGTCTGGATAAATGCAGAGGGTTGTGGCAGAAAAGGCATCTGATTTTAAACATTTGCCAAATCAGTCATGCATTAACATGACTTCCATACCAGATCAGTTGATGCTCGGGTTAACAACGACCGCCACTGGTGCTGTTGACCAGTAGGGTGCCAGTGGAAATTGGGATACTGCTGGTTAAAGCAGGAGAGGAGGAAGGCATGTTCATAGCCAGAGAGAGAAGAGGAAATGCAAGAGTTTAGGAGTGACCGTAGGGAACTTTGAATGTTGGGACTTTGACAGGGAAGGTATGAGAGTTGGTTGACATGCTGTAGAGAAGGAAGGTGGATATACAGTGTGTTAAAGAGACCAGGGGAAAGGTAATAAGGCTAGCAGGGTTCAAGATGTTTTACCATGGTTACCAAGAAATGGACTAGGAGTTATCTGGAAAGAGGAGTTTGTAAGGAATGTTCTGAAGTTGAAAAGAGTATCACATAGGGTGATGTGTCTGAAGCTGGAAATTGAAGATGGATGGATGGATACTTTATTGATCCTGAAGGAAATTTAAAAAATCCAGCAGCCATAGTGTTGCGGTATGGAGAGCCGCACCACAAGATGTTTTTAATGATAAGAGCCCTGAGAGGAGGTCAACAAAATAGGAGTTTGTGAGAGTGCTTATGATACGCACGGGAAGACCTCTCCATTTGGAGATAATGTGAGATTATTAATTAGGGGACTTAAATGAAACAAAAGAAAACTGAAAACACAAAATAAACAGAGCTCCGCCGTCTACACAAGAACGGACGGGCTCTGGAAAATAAAACAAAACTTGTATCCTCTTGGGGCTTATGCCCTTACCGAGGATTTATGATAGAGAGAGGGGTTTGTGTCTTTTTGCACTGTAACTTAAACTGAGCGCACACGCTGAACCAATGCTGGGGCTTTGTCTCTGTCTCTTGACTTCTTGTCTCTTTCTTTTTCCTTTTTTTCTTTTTCTTTCTTTCTTTTCTTTGGTCTTTGTCTTGGCCCTTGTCTTGGCCCTTTTACCGGTGCTGCCTAAATGATCACACGAAGTGTGGCGGTATCGAGGCGCTTTTATATAAATACGCCGCCAGGTGCGGCTCATTCAGACTGATTGCCTGATGGCGGCGTTGTAACACGGTAACACAAAAGATGGGTTGTAGATTGCACAGGGTATATCTTACACCTGGACGGTACACACAGGGTAATGTGAGAACTGACCAGAAGTTACTAGTGCAATGAAAATCTAAGAACAAACATTGCAAGATATAGAAGGAGTTAAACATATACATTAAAAAAATCAAAAGATTTTTTCAACAACAACAAAAACAAAAAAAACAGGTTAATTGCAGTTCAGCCATGATGTGCAATTTTAGATGTGGTAAAGTGACAACAGTGCAAGCAGTATTAAGTTTGCAAAAACGTCACAGTAGTTGTGTAAAGAGCAGCATGAAAGTTATAATGAAATTTAGTCTGTGTGTAAATCTCAAAGTATGCAAAAGAGTAACTGAGCAGACCCTGATGCTAACAGATGGGATTTACCTATGTAGCACCATGTTGTAAATAGCAGATTAGCCTAGCATAGATGTCCCAGTCCACAATTCTCATGTCATTGTAGTGAGGTGTTGAAAAGCCGAATGGCTCTGGGAACAAAGAATCTTCTGTCTGTCTGCTGAACAGCATTGTGACAAAAGTCTTTCACTGAACACACTCTTCTGGTTGCAGAAAACTGGGTGAAGTGGGTGGTTGTTGTTGTTTGTGTCCTCTTCTCCACCACGTCCTCGAGACAGTCCAGCTCCAGACCAACCACTGAACCAGATCTCCTGACCACTTTGTCCAATCGTGTGGTATCTCTGTTTTTGAGACTACCTCCCCAGCACACCACCACATAGAAAAGCACACTGGCGATAAATGACTGATAAAATATCATCAAGAACTTTTAACAGAAGACAGTCCCCTTTGGTGCTCCTGTGCTGCTGGAAAGGGTTTTGGAGATGCACTCCCTTGTCCTGACATACTGTGGCCTTCTGGTGAGGTAGTCTGTGATCCAGATCACCAGATGTGAATCCACCTGCATGGCAGTGAGCTTGTTTCTCAATAAGAGGGGCTGGTTTGTGTTACTAGCAATGGAGAATAAAAAAAAAAAACATAATGATGGAGCAGGTATAGGCGTGAAGTTCAATGTTGCTAATGGTTATACCCGACAGGTAGGATGTGAGTTGGAAGAGATGGAGAAATTCTGGACTGAGTTAGATGAAGTAATGAGGTGATGAGAATGTGAAGGTTTGGTCTTCAGGACAGGAACGTGGTGGACTTTGTAAAAAGGATGGAAATGGAAGTGGTGACTACTTTAGGCAGGAACATAGGGTGACATATAAGAGCAGAGGCTTAGGGTTAGGGTTAGGTTAGGGTTAGGGTTGGACTACAACTTTTAATCTGAAAGAGATCAGTGATTGCAAAGTATTGGTATGGGAGTGTGTAGCTAGACAACACTGGAGAGAACTCTGCCAGGAATATTGACTGGTCCAGCAGCTTTACATGGGCTTCATTCATAGAGTTTTCCTCACATCAGCTGTGGTGAGACACAGCACCTAGTTGTTCAATGGAGGGATCGACTTCCTTGCTGTCACACCGTTCTGTGTGTCCAACCGAGCATAGAAGTTGTTCAGTTTATCTGGAAGGGAGCTGTCACCGTCACAGGCAGGTGATGTCGTCCTGTAATGGGTGATTGCTTGTATGCCCTGCCACATGCACCGTGTGTCACCGCTGTCCCTGAAGTGTTTGTGAATACTCTGGGCGTGTGCGCACTTCACCTCTCTAATGGCCCGGGAAAGTTTGGCTCTTGCTGTTCTTAGGGCCACCTTGTCCCCCGCTCTGAAGGCAGAGTCTCGAGTTTTCAGAAGTGCATAAACAAGATCCAGCGTGTTTTCACCTCTCATTGCAAAGTCCACATACTGATGGAAATTAGGGAGCGTTAACTTGCATGGTTGAAATCTCCAGCAACAATAAACAGTCCATCCAGGTGTGTCTTCTGCAGTTCACTGATCTTTGCATTGAATTCCTAAACCGATTCCTTTGCATTAACGTTAGATGGAATGTACTCTCTGATAATGAAAACGGTGGTAAATTCCAGCAGTAAATAAACAGGTCTGCATCTAACAGTCACAAACTCCACCAACAATGAGCTATAGCTAAAAACTAGCACAGAGTTCTTGCACCATTTCGTGTTGATGTAAACAGACAAGCCACCGTTGCGAGTCTTAACACACAGAGCTGCATTTCTGTCAACGCGAGGCTAGCCCGTCTAGCTGAAAGGTGTGAAAACAAAGACACGCTGTGTAGTCTGCTGGAGCTGGATGTAGTCCAGTTTATTTTTCAGGGAGCAGACATTGGATAAGATGATGGACGGGAGAGCCGGCTGGCTATGTTTTTTTTTTTTAGCCTAGCACAGACTCCCGCCCGCTTGCCGCGCTTCTGCTTCCTTGCACATCGTTTCTGATGTCCCTTCCTCCGGTCACCGGCATCAGGCAACGCCCAGGACGCATAGCTTTTCCCGCAGCTCATTGTGGTTGTCGTTAACTGGGTTAATTATTTCAAAAAGTGTCTGGCGGTGGTATATACGGACACCCGTTGCACCGATGTCCATATACGGTGTAAAACAAACGCGCTACAACACGCAAAGTAAACAAAGTAGCACCATTTTGGCTACGGAGTGGCCGTTGCACACTACTGCCGTGCCGCCATTTGTGCAGAGCTGTGGGAACTACAGAGGAATAAAACTGATGAGCCATACAATGAACCTTTGGGACGTGTAGAGGAAGCTAGGTTAAGGGCAGAGGTGAGCATTTGTGAGCAGCAATATGGTTTCATGCCTAGAAAGAGTACAACAGATGCAGTATTTGCTTTAAAGATGCTGATGGAGAAGTGTAGAGAAGGTAATGGGTAGGTGCATTGTGTCTTTGTAGATTTAGAGAAAGCTTATGACAGGGTGCCAAGAGAGGAGCTGTGGTATTGGACAGATGGAATTCAACCATAATAACAGTTTTACCGCCATGTCTAACAGCATTAGAGCCACAAGTTTTCCTCGCTTTACCGTTATAACTATAGACTATAGACTATATAATTCTTTCAAGGATTAATGAGCCACAGCTGGTTGAGAGCTGCACGTAGTAGCAGATAAATTCAAGTGAATCATTGTAATTAAACAAATTCATAATCAAAGTACTAAAATACAGTAAAATTACAGTAAAAATTTAGAATTTAAATTAAATGTACTCACGCACTCACAGACCCTGGCGGTGCAAGGCGATAGTGCTACCCACTACACCACCAATAATTGTGTTACTCAACCTCATTGCAGCTTTTGACACCATTGATCATAGTATTCTCCTTCACAGATTAGAAAATATAGTAAGAATTAAGGGAACAGACCCTTGTAATGTAATGTGTCTTCATGTACTTCCTGACAACTGGGTAGGGTCCCAAGGTAAATGTGAATGCTAATCTCAAGGCCAGGCTGTGCCTTTGTCTCTATGATAATGTGAAGGTCTGGGCGATACTGTCAGGCTGTTTAGATTAGCACATATGCATTTGAAAGGCAGTGTTATGCTGATGAGATCAGGGCTGGTGAACTTCCGGTACCAGGCTGATTCCTGTATTACACTATGCTTTGTTTAGATTGTCTCCACCTCTTTGTATCCCTCCCCCTTGTAAAGTATAAACTCTCCAGAGCTGAGTCATAATATTTAGACTTGGATGACTACAGCGACGCGCAGCAAGTTCTCAATAAAGAGTAACTTCTGCTGGAAAGATATCCCAAAGTCTCCTGGTCTCTGATTCAATAAAGGGGAAAAAAGTTCCCAACAGTTTTCTTTTTTCAGTTTTCATTTTTTAAATTTGTAATCCTACAATTCCCCCTTTGAGAGTTCTAATAACTCTCACAAAATACAAATTTAGACACTTAATTCTTGTAACTTGATGATATATAAACAAACATCTAGCTCGAGTCTGTGAAGTTCTTATGGGTAATAGTCTTTTCTGGTTGGAGCTGCCATTTCTTCTCGATGGGTGTGAGTTATTTGTGGATGCATTGATAGGATATAGGAAAAACAACAGCAGAATTACTATTTCTTTGATCCACAGCCAGGGTTTCCCTAACATATTTCCGAACCATGAAGAATTGTCTTCAGTCATCTGGTGTAATTTTGTTGAAAGATCTAGAATGTTTTGTTGGATTTTGTTCAAGTCCTCTGATCCATTAACCCAGTGCAGCACTCAGGGCCGATAATGGTGCAGGCTCCCCCTTGCATTGCAAGGATATAATCCAAAGCCACTCTGTTCTGTAAGATAATTATCTTGTGTGAAGCGAGAGTGTTTGTGATGTTACCCAGGGCCAAAGCCGTATCATTAGCTAGTTTCTGTACTGAATTTGATAAGCTTCTGACTTGATCAAGGGCCTGTATGAAACCATAAGATGGGATTAATGCTCCAAGAATTCTTGACCACCAGGTTTGTGCACAAGTGAGTCCTGGAATGCAGTTATCTTCTTTCTTAATTGTTGAAGTGGAGTGTATATTTTCTCCGATAGCCGTCAGAACATAAACACCTGCCATTGAATTGGCTGTGTAGGATGTTGTAGACAGACATTCCACATAACCAAAAAATGCCAGTTGGTGGAGGAATCATACACCACTGATTTATTGCAAAGAGTTTTGGGAATATGATGTTCTCAGAAAACACCCTTCTAAGTCCTTTTCCTCTCCCCTTGCTGATGGAGTGATGTCAACATGAGATTCTGTTCTCATTTCGACCACAAGGCTGCAATGTTCACAAGGAATTTCACCCAGTGGAGTCGAGGCTGGAGCATAATTTTCGATGCACCTGTCATGCACACTCGTAACATGACCTGCACTAGGACCCGGAAGTAGTACAGGCGCAATCCAGGAAGCATAAAAGGAGACAAAATGACGCTTCACATTTCTCAGTCATTTAGTTCGCCCATGCTTTTGCTGACGCTACGCCGACTATTCTGTGAGGACTCTCCAATTCGGTTTGCTTCTTTGATTGAGTGTGTGTTGCTAGAACGCGGATTTATTTGTGTAGATCCTTGCCCTTTGTGTAAGAGAGTTCTTAAACAAAACGCGTGGTTATCCTGCCTACTCCCACTGCTTCCGCGTTTGGGTTTACCATCCACGCTACATGGGCTAACTGCTAAGGCTGTTCTGTTTATCCCTCAGTTGCTTGTGACAGAATGACTGAGCCAAAAGCAGTAAACCCAGCGGAGTTTGCTCGCCTATGTGATGTGGTTGATCAGCATGCCGAACTGATCAATAAGCTCTGTGGTGAAGTCACATCTCTCCGACAGGACCTCCAAGACGTCGCAGCCTTGTGCCGCGAGGTGGCGGAGCTATGGCAGGAGAACGCGAGTCTCCACGGGGTGGCTGCTCAGTCGGCTGTTGCCACGCCCGTCGTAGCGCCTGCGATGCCGCCCCTCTCCTCTTCTGATGTTTTCATAGCTCTATCGGATAAGTGGGATGGCACAGATGGGAAATGCAGTGTTTTTCTAACCACGTTGGATCTTGTGTTTGAGTTCAAATCCACCAGATACTCCACAGACCGACTGCGCGTTGCGCTTCTCGTCTTGTTGCTATCCGGGCAGGCAGCTGAGTGGGCCATGGCGGTTCTCTAATCGGATTCAGATACTGTTTATTCATATGGAGAATTCACCCGTCAACTGAAGCTAACATTTGAACATCCTGCTGCTGAGGTGGAGACTGATATGAAATTGTACCATCTGCGGCAGGGAGGGTCATCCGTGAATCGATACACCACAGATTTCCGTACTCTCGCCATACAGAACACCTCCAGCCAGCCCCCCGGACCCTGCCGCCCATCACGCCATCTTTTTCAAACGCCACATCCTGACCACCAGCCTTCACCACCACCGCTATGGCAACCACCGGATCATCACCTCCCGCCGTGGTTGACACCGGAGCCGGGGAACCCATGCAATTAGGACACGCCTCCTTGAATGCTGCTGAGCGAGAACGACGCTTCAGGGAGGGACTTTGTGCCTATTGTGGGTCAGGGGCGCACCATAGAGCCATCTCCCCTCTTCACACGGGAAACGCCCAGGCCCGGTGAACCATGGAAGCAGTTCACCGGGCTCACTCCATCTTTCCGCCACCATGCCCAGCGTCTCTCATCTCACGGTTCAGGTACACCTCCAATTTGGCCACAAACGAGTCAAAAGTTCTGCGTTCATCGACTCCGGTGACGCAGGAAACTTTAGCCCAGCCAGTTCGGATTACATCTGTCGACGGTTGGCCCCTCTCCTCCAGCCCCAACATCGCCCAGACATGACCCATCACCCTCATCATCAACCAACACCAGGAAACAGTCTGATTTCACCTCACCTCCATCTCCTATCCACCCATCATCCTCGGACACCTCTGGCTTCTGCAGTCCTGCTGGTCTCAGAGGAAAAAAATGCCATCTTGACCATTGTGGATCGGTTCTCTAAGGCTGTGTACCTGGTGGCCCTCGCTGGACTCCCGTCAGCTAAAAGGATAGCC